>VDFB02099420.1:0-142918 GCA_007258455.2 Sequoia sempervirens | reverse complement strand
ATAAATTAATAAATTTACATAAGTATTGTAAAATGAAAAGTTTAAGTTTTAACTTTAAATTTGAATTACGATAATGAGATACATCTAGATTCTAAAATTTAAATATAAATTTTAAAACAATTAAACAAAATAATTGCGGCTACATGGAAGGGAATGGTCGATAGTACCAAAGTGCGCAATTGTCTTTTGGCGCATCATATATCGTCCTTGTTCAACCCATGCTCTTATCGGCGGTTGAGACCAAAGTAGTCGCGTGGTCTGAAAATATGAGTCCACCCTAGATTTATGAACTCTAGGGCCAATGCTAATACTGCCACTACCACTAGCAGTAGCAGCGCCACCAGCACTAGGCGTACGCATAGGCATAGCTGATGCAGAAACAGAAGCACTAGCACAAGCACTATCACTAGGACGGTATGGAGGCATGGAAGAAGCATCTCCAACAACACCAAGTCCCTGTCCAACTCCAACACTCACCAACTCCTGCTTCTGTTTCTTTTTCATTTCTTTTTGCATTTCAAAAGTTTCTAATTGCACCTGCACTTCACGAACAACCTTAGGAGGTGCTTTAGTGCAACCCACTGCATCATGGGTGGGTATGCGTGCAAGATGGTATTTTAATCTATTTATGCCTCCATGATAAATTGTTTTGCAGTAGTTACATTTTGCGTCTCCTCTTTTCATTTCGGGAAAGATTTCAGCATGTTTCCAAGCGGTCTTTTCTGGGGTTTGAGACATTGTGAAAATAATAATATGGTTTGATTTGCAAATGAATGTGGCTGCAAAAGTAGGGTTTCTAAAATTATTTAAGTTGCAAGTAGGGTTTGTAAAAAAAAATGCAAACTCAAAAAAACAATGATTTTACAAATTACAATGAATTATTTGTTAAAAAAACACAAAAAAAATCAATTAAAATCAAACTTACCTCTTAGATTTGGCTTGGAATGCAATGCAAACTCCTCCCAATCACTGGTAGTGAGCTCTCAATGCACCTCCTTGTTGGTATGAAGCTCCCCAAATGATATATGACCCTGGATTTGTCTTCAACAGCTTGCTGGTTGCCCTCTGTTCCCCTCCTATTTTTCTTCACAACTCTCTCTTCTCCTCCTATTTTGCCAAATGAATGAAATGAGGTTGCTTTTAGGGCTAAGGAGATAATATAAGTTAAAAAAATATATAAGAAAACTTTAACTTATGTTTGTTTTTGGCCTTTTTGGCCTTGGCTGTGCCGGTCGCGTCCAGGGCTCGGGACTCTCTTGGATGCGGCGTGTCTGGCGAGTCTGGCTTGGACGCGTCTGGACGCGGCCGCGTTCGCGCTAGCACTCCTAGGACGCGGCCAGGTGTGCGCGGAGCGCGACTCGCAGCGTCCAGGCGCTTCCGGGCGAGTCCCGTTACTATGCATTATACACATAAGTGTATAATAAAGTGATGGACATAGAAAGTGAGGATAAGAAGTCTTCATAATCCTAAAGAATAATGGATGAAGATGATGGATTGGATGAAAGTACTGACAATGAAAATAGAATAGTATGAGCACTATAGAGGAACATGCTTTGAATGATGGAGGAATTAAAGGCAATTAAGGAAACTAGGAAAGAACGTAAAATATTATTGTGTATTGATTGCAAAAGTGAGGGTCACACCATGCTAATTGTCTTGAGAAGATGTTTGTGATATTTACGATATTATAGGCCATTCAATGAAATAGTGCTCATACAATTTGAAGAGTAAGAGTCACAAGGAAAGCAGTTCACTCCACTATGCAGTCCACATAATTCACATAATAACATGAATGCATCTTGAGGGGGCTATTGGAATCAAAGAGGAGAAGGTTAGAATCAAATAAAACACAACTCTGAAGATTGTCCCATTATCCAATGTTAACAAATGTAGTGAGTGGAAACATTTTGCTAGTGACTAGCGTAGAAACCAGAATGAAATGGGTATTCTTTATAAATAGCACAGACTTGGAGAACACGATGGTGCTAGATTTGTGAAACAAATGGCTTGCATCAATACAATTAATGTAGAGAGACATAATAAAGTATTGACCGTTACTCAAGGCCAATTAAGCAAGGCTACATACCCAGACCCATGTATTGGAAAATAAATTCTTTGTGAAGCAAGAGCCAACGTGGAGCATGCTATGGATGATGAACACCACCAATCAAATGCAAATGCAAGTACAAGAACAAATCAATTACAATTTGATAAAATGATTGTAAGTCAAGTACTTTAAACCACGATACAAATTAAAGTAGTGAATTTATAACAAAGCATTCCTAAACTATATGACCACCAATGCCAAGGAAAATTCCTACTATATAATATTAACACCTGTTTATTGGTTATTGTGTAACATAAGATTGACATATTAAACATCTTAGGCCTTTGGGGGAACTACACAGTATTTTCATGATAAGAATATTTTCAAAGTACTTAAAGTACTGTTTGGGTTCAATGATCATCTTGTGGAAGCATTGTCAAAGTCAAGTACCCATCTTGACTTGGCTACTTGTTTGTTTTGTCCTCTTACATAGTTAATTAAATTTTATTCCCATTGGCAAGCACATTCTTCATGCAATGCTTGACATTTTGGATATGTTAGCTCTATTGATGCCATTCATGTATTCCAATCTAATAATGATCAAAGTTTCATTAGTTTTCCTTTCTACTTCTAGTTGAAACAATCACCATAGATCTTTGTCCCCATTTTGTTGTGGAACATTCACTAGTTGTGGAACGATTAGGGTATAATCAAGTTGATCTGGTTGCTACTGACAAGTATTAGCATGAAGGTCCATCTTCCTTGACATTACCATCATACATTTGGAAAACTTTACTTGATCAATTGGTTTTCATTTTTATTTGGAAGTTGACCTTTTTTTTTGTGGGGATGATGTAGTTAGCATAACATGCGTTTGTTATGTTTTGTACTCGACTATGTATTTTCCACTTGTTAGCTTCAAATGGTTAGTTGTTAGCTGTCAACTGTTGTGGTTTGTTTGACAACTGGTATGTGCTTTATATAGACTTCTTGTAGTCAAGGAAAGGTAGTTTGATGCTTGGTTGATCATCTTTGGTCTATTTTTGTGAGAATTTGATTTGAATAAAGATATATTTCTATCACTCTATCTAGCGTACATTGCTACTAGTTTTATTAGATTGAAGAGTAAACAATTTTGGAATCACCTAAACAAGTTCAAAGCTATTAGAAAGTGGAAACAATTTATAGTACTCAGTTGTAACTTGATTTGCATCCATAATGATAAAATTAATGTATAGTTAAGTTTTTTCTATCCTTTAATTTTTCAAAGTTCTGATTCAGTAGTGTATTTCCAAGGTTCATGGTCTTACAACTAATATTGATCAAGAGGCTTTTCAGTTGACCATTTTGACTTATTAAATCTTTTTAATTAGATAATTAGTTGCAAATTTGGAATCTAGTATAACCATTTTTATGTGGAATATTGTAATGTCCCCTTCCTAGGCAGTTCAGGTGTTTGAGGGGTTAGCCTATCATTCAGACCCTATTAGGCTGACAAATGTGATTAGAGGGTTGCTTTTGGTAGTTATCCTGAGTTTTGGGACATTACTCCATCGGTTGATTCAGGTTTGGGCTTCTACAGATGCTTTCGGAGTGTTATTCAGGCACTTACTATTTATAGTAATTCAGGCCATCAGGATTACTATTTCTGGCAGGGCAACAGGCTCAGTGGGCATTCTCAGTTTCTATCGAGTTTGGCAGTTTGATGAGCAAATGGAGAATATTTGAGTATTTAATAATAATTAAATGATTATTATGGTGACTTATATTATAAAGTCAAATATTAAAGTTATTAATTATTTAAATGGCTGATTATAAAGTATTTTAGTGACTTTATAATAAAAGAGGCTAAATGATTATTAAATGAGTATTTATTATTCATTAAAGTGGACTCCATTTATTGATTAATGTGCCTAAGTTCAAAAAGGGTGAATTTTATATTATTAAATGCATTTAAATTGCTTTTTTGAGGGGGGGTCAAACTTTTGAGAGAGATTATATATTTTCTCAAAGACAGAATAGAATTCATTTATGAAATGATTATTCAAATTTTGTATTTTCTCTCTGAGAACAGTTGGAGTTGGAGAAACAAGGGTTTCTGCAAACAAGTTTTGGAGAATGTCAACTCTTCAAAATCAGACATACTGAGGCTGTGAAATACCAGTTGAAGCTTGTCCATCAGAGTGGCTTTATTCAGAAGCCATATTAGTGCTTACAGTTGAAGAAATAATAAGGGTTTGAAGGAGAAATTATTGAACTTAAGAGAGATCGATTTTCATCTCCATTTATCAGATCTCAGACAAATTCTTCTCAGCCGTATGGCTCATTTATTGCTGCCAAAGCTGTACCATACCAGCTTATAGGCGTGTGAATTCTGAGGCAAATTGCTTTTCCTTTTGCTTCTTCATTTTATCAGTGATTGGTGCCTTGGTCTCTAGGGGTGATTTCATGCATTTATTGGTGGGATAAATCTTCATTCAAGCTGGCCGTACCATTCCTATCTTCTCATACAGGCGGTTGCAAGTAAATCAGGTTCTTTAAATAAATATTACTTGCCTTTTTGTATGCATGTCATTGATTTAGCATTGTAATCTCTCAGCAAGCAAAATAAAGCTATTCGCCTTCATTCTGAAAGTTCTGTAATGTCCCCAATTTAGCCCTACGCTCTTCATTTGGTTTTAGCCTATTTTTGGGAACTCGTAGGCTAAGCAGAGGCTTGAATCAGGGTTTCCAAACTTCTTGGAGGATGTTTTCATCCTTTTGCGGAGCTTGCACTTGGAAATGTTGAACTTGGATTGCGGATTCCTTCTGGGTTTTCTGAGAGCTTCGCGTTGGTGGTTTCGGTTTGGCATTCTGAGCACTTTCGAGAATTTACTATTTTTAGTAAATTCTATTTCTGGCAGTGGTCTTGTTGGCTTCGGCTCGGTTGGCTCTCATCTTCAGTATGTTCATTTGGTTCGATCAATCTTGACCTTGGGAAGCATTTTTGGTGAGATATCCAGTTGATTTTAAAATATTATACTTTAATGTTATATTTTATTATTGTGACCCCTTGGTCTAGTGAAACAACTTTAAGTTGTTCTTAAAAAGGGGACTTGGAAGGGTGGCGCCTCATGCTGATGATTTAATATTTTTCTTAAGGCCAAAAACAATGCTTTAAAAGAGGACGCCTTTTTATGAAGTGAAGATTTTAAAATAAATTAAAAAGTTAAATTGCCTTGAGAAAAGGGACGCCATCTTTGGAGGGAAAAGGAGTTACTTCAAATTTGAAAATTAGGGTTTCTAGAAGCTTCTGGAAAGTCATCACAAGTTTATAAAAGGAGGTCTTGGTCTTCATTTTCAACATCTGATATCTTGAGTATTGTTATGCTGCCGAAATGGTTGCTGGATTGCTTCGAGGAATGAATGCCTCCTAGCTTGGGCTCGACTTCGTGCTTGAGAGATAGCACCTAGTAGAGAGGTTTGCTTGTTTTGAGTGAATTTGTAGTGAGGTTTTGCATTGTTTTGATGATCTTGCATTTTGTAGCTGAGTACTTGCATTTCTATCATATTCTGGATGTTGCTGAATATCATAGCTGATTCGAAGTTTCATTCATATATCAAAAATAAAAAAAGATATTGTTCTGGGTGTTGGTCATATCATCTTCTCTACTTGGGGCGACCTTACTTGCAAATTTGTGGGATTTTTAATGAAGTTTCTGATTTTATAAAGCAAATTCGTCATTTCTTGAAAGCCCTACTTTCTGGAGTGCTTTGGGATCCGTGCCATTAATTAATAGCCACTTTTAGCTGTCCCTTCTCATAACTAAGCTAGGCGCCATCTTCTTGAGGGTCTATTGCATCAGATTTGAAGTCATTTGGGTCAGTTTTGAGTGAGTTGTGTGCATTTCACTGAGTTACTGTACTGCTGGTTATCATTTTCAGTCTTGGTTCTGTCATAACAGCTTGCATAAAATCTATCATTTGAGTTAGGTTTTGAAAGGAGAGACATTGAGAGTATTAAGGAAAGCATTGTACTTTGTTGCAGCATTGGGAACACTCTTATCTTGTGCTTAACAGATAAATCTCTGATATTGTAAGCTGAACAGTAGTACTGTCAGCATCTTTCTTATTCTTGCTAATCTCATATTTGTAACTGCCCACTGAATAAGTGGAAGAGGCTGGCTTGCCGCCTATCTACAGTTGAATTGCATTGTAATATCTTTCATCTCCGCCCTATGGTAGCTCCATTCCCACTCCGGGTTTGAAAGCACATTCTGGGTGTTGAGTTTATTCGAAGTTGCATTTGTATTTCTTTAAATCTCCACCAAATGGTCGCCTCATTCCATTCTGGTTTGGGTAGCACATACTTGGTGTTGAGTTACTTTCAGTTGCAGTTCTGATTTATTGTATTGACTATCCTCTTGCCATATGACAGCCTCTCTCTTGTTGAGATTGAGTGCGCATTCTTGGCAAAGAGTTATATTGTAACTGCTGGTTTGATTTATCTAACCCTAACGAGTGCCTTCTATATTGTTGTGTACTTGGCAAAATTTGAAAAAAAATTGGTCCGGTTCATTACAAGTTCTTTGCTTATACAATTATCAATTCTTGTATTTTCATATTATTTTCAAGCATTTATTGAAAAATCGCATAAACCCTCTTATTGCAAAAACTACAAAAAAAAAAAAAAAAACTACAAAACAACAAAACACAAAAAAAATTGCATTCTTCATCAGCAGTTGGGGTTGAGAGACACCTAGTCTCTTACAAATATATTTATTAGTTTGATGGTGTTTTTGGATCTCAATATCAGTCCCTGACTATAAAATTCATTAGATTGATGAGCACACAGTTATATTGAGAGGGTGTGGGTAGGGGGAGAGGGGGGGTGCCGGGGGGGTGAATCAGTATAACACAACTTTTACCAATTTAAAGCTTTATCAATCACAATAACAACTATGCAAGAATATAACAATAAGAACAAGTTGACACCAAGATTTTACGTAGAAACCCTTATGGGAGAAAACAACGGTACAAATAATGTACTTTATATTTATATAAGTTTACAATGATTGTAGGCACCAACCACTTAAAATGTTTTGTAGGCGTCAACCTACACGGAGCACCAACTCCCTAACTTGGTTTAGTAGGCACCAACGTACAAGGATCACCAACTCCCTCTTCCAAGGCACCAACCTGTTGTGAATGACTGAAAATTTGAATGTAGAATGAGATCTTCAAATCTGATCTGCTTTTTGCTTCATACCTTATCCTTCTTTGTGATGTATGCTGTCACTTTAATGTCCACACAAGAAATATAATCTTCTGTTCTGATTTTCACATGACTATTCTCTCAGATACTCTTCCTCTCATTACAAAAGAGCATTTTATACAGGCTTGAACAGCCACGGTTTTCATGAAGGAATGCATCCTTTCATTCAGAAATTTCAACCTTTACTAATTGCACTACATATTTAACATGAATAAGACAAATTTTGGTCTATTATATGAAGCGTGTCATACATATGTCTCCTAACTAATCTGCCTTCTAACGTTTGATCGCTGCCAGTTAATTGTTTTATTTTATTCGTCACATTTTGTATTATTAACAAACTCTTGTCCTATATATGGAGATTGCACCATATCATATCTTATGAAAAGACAATTTTTGTCTTATTATGATTTGTCTTTTCTCTTGTTTGTCTTATTCCCAACCTGTTTTGTCTATTTTTAATTACCTTGCTTTTAGTGATGAAATAGTATCATTCCATTGTGGATCACATCTTTTCAACGTATCATTTTAAAACTGAATCACAATGTTTAGGCTTTAAATATGTTCTCTAGTGAATGAAATTGCTTTACTAGTAATCGCATAATGTATAGCGATTTGATAACATCGATTAGAAAAATCGATAAGCTTGAATCAGCGATTACTTTCCAGATTTTATTTTCTTTTTTCAGAAAATCGTTAATACCTTAGAATCACGTTGCTTTCTTTTTAAATTTATAAAATACTGTTCATACATTCAAACTCTTAAAAAAAACTGCTCATAGATTCTTCATAAGGTCTGCTTCAGAATTGATGAATCTGATCCAGAATTACATCCTCATATCTGATCGATCTGATTTTATTCCAAATCTGTTCATGTCTGAAATTTTACCTTCAGTTACATCAATCATACCTTATAATGTTGTTTCTTCTTCCAGATTTTGCATGAATCTGATCCACCTTACACTTATATATTTTCTTTTATATCTGCTTTTTATGTCTTCATTGAAATCATACGATGTATACACGAGTCTGGATACATCTGTATTAAATCTAGATGTTCTTTCCTCTCAAATATGTTATCTTCAGTGATGCTGTTCATGATTACTTGACATCAATGACAAAATTTTCAACATAGATAACATGAGGTGTTGAACTAAACTTACTTACAAAATTAGTGAAATACATTTCATTTTATTACATGGTATTGCTTGCTTGGATATTCTACTGTGTAACATTTTAGGGTAAGAAAAAGTGAAAAATTTAGTTCTTTTATGCATATCAAAAATTGCAGCAACTTGCCACAATTTGTGGAAACACCCTTTTAGAAATATTAAATAGTTGTTTATTGGAGATATTAGTTTTGCTTTTATTTGGAGTCTCATGTAGTTTTTCCTTCCTTTATGACTGACAAAATGTTCGTATATTTTAGATATTTGTGAAACACTTTATATTTGGTAGAAACAGTGTAGAATGTAGCTAGGATTGAAGAAAGATAACGATCTTTCTGTTCCTGTGCCATAATATATTTAGATTCTCTAATCTTTTTCTTAGTGATATTTTAGCTTGATGGTGTACACGTTTTCTCTGTCATTTTCTTATCCATGTTCATGCTATGATTATGTTGATGGAACACATTGCTAAAGTGTACACATTCTTCCAGTGACTCAGTGACAGCAGTTGCGCTATCAGAATTTAGAGGTCAATTTGAGTTTTTGGTGAAAGAGATTCAGTTTCGAATTTATTGCCATAATATAAGGTTGGCCGTACTTGAGCACGATGCAAAACTTTCTCGGTATGCTCTTTTCTTTTACTAACTAATCCTAAAACATTTCTTTTGTAGAAAATGTAATTGGTGTTCCAACGATTTTGCATCCTTTGATTTATAATTGCTAGAAATTTTGTATTTTAAAAAATTTCCTTCTCATTTTTCTTACAGCTAAGCTTGTATCATTTTATTGTTTCAAGTGTGGTGAGGTTAGAGTGAAAAGGTTAGAAAAATACATTTACAAGTGCCAAATATGCCCAATTAATATATTTTGCTTCATTTGAGTGGAAAATTAGATGCTGTTATGGGGATTGAGTGCATTAATGTATTTTTGTCACCACTGAAAAGTGAGTTACAAAGAGACAACATACAAAATAAAAGTTCACATTATTTACACAATAAGTAACGACATCAAAGGAATATTTTTCTTCTGATAAAATGAAAATTTTATATTATATATGCAGAAATATTAAGGTACAGAAACCCGTAAGGATAAGTCATGATGGGCAGATTACACAGATCTTGGTTAGAAAGCAAGACAGGCATAGATACCGATGTACTGAAGCATAAATAAAACTAAACAAAGCATAAGAATCTTTCTAAATGGAGGTAATGTAGAGGGGACCAAGAAGAAACCCATCAGCAGTAATTATGATTCCAATTGATGCAGTGAGGCTTTTGCAAATTCTTGGTGGGTTGCTGTAATAACCACCCCTGCTTTTTTGTTTGTGCTTGATAGAATAAGAAGGGAAAGAAGTGATTGTTTCATAACATATGCAATATCAGGAGTACAAACATAGATAACATCATGGAAATATATATGGAAACTTTGCTTAACACATGAGCATGAAATGTTACAATCAAGAGGTATAATTCCAACTGAAAACAGAGCATGAAATATTATTTCAGACCCAATTACAAGCAGAGTTCAGACCCTTTGTAACAGCAGATCAGACATAAGTTTGAACACCAAACTCCAGAAATGGTATGGCTCCCTAGGAGGGGCGATTTGCCTTTAAAAATCAGAACTCCACCAAACACTGCAAATGACCACTCAAAATGTGGCGCCCAACTGTGAGGAATCCATAGGATTATCACCTAGAATCCACAAAGCCCAAAGAACCCCTTCAATTGTGTAAGATTAGTAGGTGGAGGCCAATCAAGAATAGCCTTGATCTTCTTAGGATCAACGCTAACTCCATTAGAGCTGATTATGTGTTCAAGATATAACAATTCTGTCATGCCAAAATCACATTTGGACTCCTTAGCAAAAAAAGACTCACTCTCCAGAATGATCAAAATCTCATCCAAATGTCTAAAATGCTCCTCCCATGACCTACTGTAAATAAGTATATCATCAAAGTATATCAACACAAACTTACACAACTGCTTATTGACTACCTTGTTCATGCATGACTGGAATGTAGCAGGAGCGTTAGTCAATCCAAAGGGCATCACAAGGAACTCAAAATGTCCATAGTGACATTTGACCACTGTTTTCTCAATATCCTCCTCTTTGACCCTAATATGATGGTATCCAAATCTCAAGTCTATTTTAGAAAAATAGATCGCTCCATGTAGCTCATTAAGCTCATTTATCTGAGGAATGGGGTATCTATTCTTGA
This sequence comes from Sequoia sempervirens, assembly GCA_007258455.2. NCBI lineage: Eukaryota > Viridiplantae > Streptophyta > Pinopsida > Cupressales > Cupressaceae > Sequoia > Sequoia sempervirens. Next base: position 132,227 of record VDFB02099420.1, on the reverse strand, counting down.
TGGTTTTCTTGTTCAATACCCTGTAATCTATGTATAAGCGCATAGTTACATCCTTCTTCTTCACTAGCGCAACAAAAGAAGCAAATGGACTCTTACTCTATGTAATATGCCCCATGTCCGAAAGCTCCTTAATTGCTTTCTCAATCTCATCCTTGTGTCTCTTTGGATGCTTGTATGGTGATAATGGGCTTGGCACCTTCCTCCAACTCGATAACATGCTCAACACCTCTATTAGGAGGCCTGCCATGAGGTATGCTACCAAAAACCTTGCTTTGCTTAGATAGTAAAGCCTAAATGTCTGGAGGATAAGAGCACTTCTCCTCTTCTGTAACTGTGGGCATAACTAAAATTCTGCTGCCCACTCTACCTGATCATGTCTGAATAGTCTCTCCATGCATTTGAAAGAAACTACCTGTGGCCTTTCATTTGATATACCCCTCAAGACCACATTCCTACCTTCTGATTTGAATTTCAACTCCATGGTTTGAAAGTCAAGTGTGATCTCACCAAGGGAGCGTAGGCATTGAATACCCATCACATTGGCATCTTCAATACTAACCACATAGAAGTCATCCTTGACTTCATAGTTACCCAACTGAAGGCTTAGTTGGGGAATCAGCCTAGTGCATGTAATGGTAAACCCATCCACAACCATCACTCTGAAGTTATCTACCTCTTGCGTTTGAAGATCCCTGCATGCTAGATGTAACAACCTATCCAGTCTACATTTTTAAAAATTCAACCATCTATCAGTTTCAGGCGAAGAACAACTAACTTGTTTCCATCAACCGTCTCACAAAAGATTAAACTAAATAACTGTCAAACTAGGGTTCCCATTTAACCAATATATGAACTAAGGAAAGGAAAATAACTTCTCTTTATTCATTAACTAATTTCAGATCCTTCCTTTCAGCTGAATAATACAAGTAATTGTCTAACTAATTAACTGCAAATTCTTACAACGTACATTTAACATACAAGAATATCATTCATTGCATAAATGAAAGTAAGCTTAAATAGCATTGCATGTACCTGGGTTTACGAGTGAGGAAGAAATACATTTGGCATCATCATCTTATTATTATACTTGGCTTCTTTAGCGATGAGGGAAAGAGAATTATCATCAGGGGCTTTACCGCCCAACTAAGACCTACTGGTCTCCCGAGTTTCTTCAACTGAAGAACCCGCCCTTAACGAGGGTAATCAACATGGATCAAATTATCATCATGTCTCTGAGCCTAGTGTCATTGTCCTATACCACTAGTTGATCCCTCCTCTGTAGGTACCCCCTAACTAGAAGGATCATTCTGACCAAAAGTATATCTGGATCATGATAGCTGACAATTGCCTAACTGGCATCATACCTTGGCCAAGGATTTTGATATTATTGGCACTCCTGTGCTGATGTCTCTGGCACTTCTGTGCCGACATCTCTGGCACTCTTGTGCCGTCAGCCCTCTCACCCTTGCTTGACAAGACAATTCGCATAACAAGTTTCAATCTTACCATATCAGGTTAGGTTTCCATTCTTCTCCTAGTTCATGGTTAATTCTTAAACTTAAGGTTTAATATTACCAGAATTTGGTTTGGTTCCACATCTTGTTAAAGGATTATGTTGTTATCCTTTTTAGAAAGAGAGGTACTCATCTCCAAACTTATCCCATCTGAGAATAAGAATAATCTGCTAATATCAAGTTTATGAGGAAGGTTTAAGGAGTCTAACTCGACAAAAAGGATTCAGAGTTTAGTATTACAGCATTCTAAACTCAATCTTCTTCTAGAATCTTGGTACATCAATTAATGTCAGGCATATAAAGAGAATCCCGACTCAATGCCAATTCACACCTATTAAAACCATTTGGTTTACTTAAGACAAGATTTGACCTTCAAAGGATTCATCGGATTAACAATACAAAGACTTAGTTCACATTAAATTCCTTCTTTTATGAATGTGGTTTCTCATTGAGCGCAAACATACTGCGAGACATATTCGATTCATTGGGTTTTCAGATCTCAACATTTTAACTTTTAGTCTATGCCACAAGTCTCGGTAGATTTATTTCTCTTAACTTGAGCTTAAGCTCATTATATAAGCATATATATATAAATAGAGAGAGAGTCTTTGCTCGGTATCCTTCGCTTCCCATAAGGCAAACTATTTCTTTTGTCCAATATTGCTTCCATTAAGTATCTATATATGGTGATACATATTCAATGAGGAGATCCTTCCGGTCTTAACATTTTGTCTTAGAATAATGGTTCCGGTAAGAGGAAGGGAAATACACTAATCCAACTCAGCTAAAGAGGGGAAACTGTAAACAGGTCTAAGTCATTGATCAGGTTCACAACAAATGAGTCTTCTTTCGGTCAAGTCCAAAATAAGAATAATGCAAAAGCTTTGTTTCCAAAAGCTATCAAAAGTCATCAAAATTCCATGTAATTTCATTCTATTCAAAGGGATTTTAATTACGGTTCAAGATCTTCGTTGCAAGTTCAGAATCCAAAGGATTTGTTTACAGGCTTCACACAAAGACTCGAATTGAAGAAAAGAGAGACAACCCATATACAACCTCAATTAATTAAGGCAAAGAACAAGAAATGCTCAGTTCAAAACCCTTGAACTAACAGAGGAAAATAATAGTGTTAGGAACAGTCTATCAAGATCGGTATTGACTACAAGAGAGAAAAGAATTGCATGTGGCATCTTCACTTGATTACAAAATAGAGGTCAAAGATGGTCATATAAGAGACAACAGAATTCAACTTCAATGTCTATCACCTCACAGGTAGTATTGCATTGTTTATTAATATTCCACATGGAAATTTCAATAAAACAAGAGTATTAGATGTAAGACTCAAAACACATTTAGCAGGTCGAATACATGCTTGGAGAATGAGAAATTCAAGCTCGGAGATGAGACCCCGTTACTCCTTCAAGGTACTCGAACTAATGTCCAGATGCCTAGATTCTTGCTTCCAAGATTAGAGAGACGACTTCTCAAGAAATTTCACCCCTTTCCAAAAGTCTAGATTCAGATGAAGAAAAATCATCAATTTTGTACAACTCCCATCTTTCAATTAAAACACCACCCGATAGGAAGTTTACTGAGATTCAGGGTTTCAAGAGAAGGTGCGACATTATGAACGATAGCAAAATACGGTGTAAGATTTTCCAAATCTTAAAGTGACGCAGAGAAAACAGAGGTAAGGATGGAATAGCGATTCTTCTTGGCTCAACTGGAGATAAAAACACTAATTGATGTCCCCTCAGAATGAAAAAGGAAGAATGTTTTTTTAACGATGAAGGCAAAAGAATTGCAGTGAAGAGCTCCGACTGTTGCCAGCTGAGTTCATGCGGTAAGAGGTACAACAAAAGAAAACCAAGCCCCATTAGATGCCTATTCCCCCCTTCTTCATACTACGGTTGCCTCCGTAACTTCCATTCGAGAGCCTTTAGAAACTTCTTGGCTTCCATGCGTTTCATCTGGAGCACGATGGAATTACGGTCTGCCTTCTGAAACCATCGCCTACTCTCCCACTCATGCCCTTTTTCGAGATTATCATGAATTTCGACTTAAATATGTATTTATCTTTTATTATTATTTGATATTTAGTAATCTTTCAAAATTCCCTTAAAAGGTAATTGTTGGTATTTATTTGTATTTTAATTTGACTATATTGATCATTAATTATTTTAATTTACCTATGGCCAAGGTTATAACTTGTAACTTTATCATACACTGACTCAGAGTTTGATGAGGAATTGATCCATTGTTAACCATGTCCTCTCCCTGATGATATTTCCCTTTTCCTCGCGGTGTCGACAATCCTGCATCCACTGACAAGGATTATGGATTAGATTGTTTTCAACGGCTTAATAATATGCATTTAAATTTGATCTCATGATCTCATTCAACTTCTCATGAACAATAAATTCACTGGCAAGATAAGAAGTTCGTTAATATTACAGTTACGATAAAAGAACAACTATTCATTCCCAATGTCATAATCACATGAAAGTAGTTATTTGCAACTAGTATTGTATTTGAACTACATAACCAAACATATAGTCTCAATGTAAGGGATGTGACACTAGAAGTCTCTCATCTATGAAATTATGTGTGGCATTCAAATCTATCAATGCAACCAATCACTGCCCATTAAGGACTCATTTGATGCGTAGGGATTCATTCTTTTGGAAGCTATAGAGCTGGGAAAGCTTCCCATCTCTTGCCGCCTCCTTTTCAAATTCCTCAAAAGACTCTTCTTCCTCTTTTTCTTCCGATTCAGATTGCTGGTCCTATTTTTCTGGTGAAGATTCCTCTGCAAAATAGTAATCCATCTTGTTTACTTTGCCTTTGGTTGCACACTTATGACTTGGGTTCCAAGGCTCCTTGCATGAGAAACACAAATTTTTCCTTCTCAAGTCATTTAAGGTATCACCATCAAGTCTTGTGATTGATTTCTTGGGCTGATTGGTGTCTTTTTTAAATTGTGTTTTGTCTTTCTTGTGTGGAAATGGTTTGGATTGAAATTTTGATTTAGGGGCAGCCCACTCCACACTACTTGCTTTTTTCATGGCTTCTTGCAAGGTTGGAGGGTCAAATGCCTTAATCCACCCCTTAAGTGGCTCCATAAGTCCCTCAATAAATAAGACCATCAATCTTCTCTTTGTAATCTCAAAGATCATCACTGAAAGCCTCAAAAACTCTGCTATATAGGCCTTCATTGTACCATACTGCTTCAACTGAGCCAACTCTCTGAAGTGCAACTCAGGATCCTTCTTGTCAAATCTCTCGATGAGCTTAGTAGTAAACTCATCATATGAGGTGACAGCCCTGTGACCCAAAGTGGTAAGGCCATGGTACTGCCACTCTGGGGCTACGCGATCAAGGTGTAGAGTGGCAAACTTAATTGCCTCATCCTCAGTCATCGGTTTAAGGGCTAGGTAATTGTCCAGCTTTTGCACCCATGCCCTCGCTGTACACTTATCACTACCATCAAAATGAGCAAGTGTTACCTTGCCCAATGCCTGCTGTAGGTCCCACTGAATCGCTGGTCCTCTATGATCAGCTCTACCACCTCTCCTTTTCCTCTTTTGGTCCATGTATTCATTGAAGGACAAATGGTCTTTTAGTGCCTCTGGAAAGTTGTCATATTCAATGTAGGCATTTCTTAGCTCATCCACCAATGGTAAAGGAGTGTCATGACCATTTTGTGGTGTCTCCTTCTGCATGAAGGAGGATTGGAAAGGTCTAGAAAAAGTATTTGACCCTGTTATTACATGCTTTTTTCCATTACCTCCTTGTTGATAGGTGGAACTGCTGTCCCCATTAGTTTTTGGGTTGCCTTGTGAGTTGTTATGCGAGTTATTTACTACTATATTTTGCCCAATCTTTCCCAACAACTGAGACATCATGTTTATCATTGTATCGAACTTCTTCTCCATCCTCGAGTTGGGATTAACCGCACCAGCTCTACCCTTACCTTCTTTTGCCATGTTCCCTGGTGAACTCTCCCGGTCAGTCGGAGGGTCCTGATGCATCTCAATAGCACCTGGAGTTGTCTCACTTTTTGAACCCTATGAGGACTCCCCATGTGCCTTGAGAACACCTGAAACTCTCGCCTTCTGGAACCTGTGGGTGTTGTCAATGTCCTTTTTTCAATTCCCTCTAATAATATATTTGTTCCCTCTCACTCATAGAAGATATGTAGCTGATTGTAGATGATTAGCATAAGCTGGCAGGAAATATTTGCTTTGATACCACTGTAATAACCGCCCTATTTTTTTTGCTTGTGCTTGATAGAATAAGAAGGGAAAGAAGGAAGTGTTTGTTTCATAACATATGCAATATCAGGAGTACAAACATAGATAACATCATGGAAATATATGTGGAAACTTTTCTTAACACATGAGCATGAAATATTACAATCAAGAGGTATAATTTCAACTGAAAACAGAGCATGAAATATTATTTCAGACCTGTTTACAAGCAGATTTCAGACCCTTTGCAACAGCAGATTAGACTTAACCTTGAACACCAAACTCCAGAAATGGTACGGCTCCCCACGAGGGGCAATTTTCCTTTAAAAATCAGAACTCCACCAAACACTGCAAATGACCACTCAAAATGTGGCGCCCAGCTATGAGGAATCCATAGGATCATCACCCAGAACGATGCTCTTTCCACACACAGAGTTATGAACAATTTCGTGCTTCTAGCCACTCAGAAAATGTGCATTTCCAGAACTCAGAAAAAGTATATCGGACCTCTGAAAGTGAATCAAAACAGCTCCAAAACACACTCCAAAGATGCAAATCATATACCAAAACAAAATCTCCAAACCCACTCAAAAGACTATGAAAATCCTCATTATATCAATACCAAAATGCTCAATCAACAAGCCAAAATCACTATAAATCTTCAATTCAACGCCAACTGGCTAGGGTGGGTCTTTCACCACCGAAACTAGCAACTAGAGATGAGGGTTTACGTCTTCAACCAGTAAAATAAGGAATCTTGGAAGCAATCTAGCAACATCACGTTATGTTGTCAAATCAAGATAAACAAATGAATGCCCAAAGTGCGAATATATAGAAGATGAGGAATTAGGGCAACAAATTTAAAATTTCAACTTTTCCCTCCAAGATGCTATACTGCCCTCATGTGTCCTTTTAAATTATTTTTTAATTTTTCCCTTATGTCTCCCCCAATCTTTGTGTTCACTTTTGTAGGCTAAAATAAAGGTTTTAAAAACAACTTGAAGTTAACTTTTTTGTTAGGTGTGAGTCAAGGGGGGTCTTTTGAACACACCATCCTCACTTAAGTTATAAAGTAACTTTATAATAGAACTTAAGTGACAAATAATAAATATTAATTCAATCACCCTTAGAACTCACCAAGCGAACTAGAAATACTGAACTACTGGAGAAACAGAGGCCATGACCAGTTGCTAAAAATAGTAAGTGTGCCCAAACACCAAATTGAATCAATATGAGATGCACTAAAATTTACTAAAAATAGTAAGTTACTAAAAATAGCCACTGCTAAAAATAGTAACTCCAGCTGGAAAACTCAAATCCTCCACAAAGCTCAACAGAGGACCTGAGTCCCCTAACCATGTCCACTTAGCCTACGGGAACCTTGGAATAGGCTAATGGAAAGCTCATACTGATTAGGTGCAAGAAGGGGACATTGTAGTTGCAGATGATTCTCAACTTGCTAAGACCACCTTGAGTGAGCCTCATCTTGACAACCACTTTAGATGTTCCATTGCTCCACAGATAATGATAACAGCATTTTGTTATAGTATCACAACCTACAAATGAACTAGCCAGAAGCTCCCATGCTAGGGTAGTTAATATTAATTTCCAGTGTGGCAAAGAGTTTGTGGTCTTTATTTTCATTTGTTTTTGTCATGTCCCCGTTTTAGCTGACACTGTTTGTCGAGGAGTTAGCCTATAATTTCGATCCTCGTAGGCTGACAGGAGTGTGCAGAGGATCATCTGGGGCAGTTACTCAGTGTTTGGTAGCTCCAGTTTGGCAGTTGTGTCAGGTTGGGCCTTCGCAGAATCTTCCAGTGAGCATTTTCAGGAACTTTCTATTTTTAGAAAGTTAGGTCAGGCGGAAGCTGCTATTTCGGGCAGGGCACCTGGTTCAACCATTCAGCTCAAAATCGACCCAGTTCGGCAGTTTGATGATCAGACGGAGAAATAAGGAGTATTTAATGAATTATTGAATACTTAATAATTTGACTTTATATTAAAGTCACTTTATTGAAATATTTAATTATTTAATTAATTGGCCTGTTATAAAGTATTTGTTATACTTTATAATAAGTATTAAACATTGACTTAATGAATATTTATTATTCATTTAAAAGAGGCGCCATTTAATGATTAGAATATTTCTCCTAAGTATTAAGGCGAATTAAATCATTTAATTTAAATGATTATTAAAAAGAGCATTGGGTCGAATTTTAATGAAGAGGATATATTTATTCATTGGAAGGCAAATCGAACCATTATGATATGATATTCTAATTTGTCTTTTGCTCTGAGCATTGGAGTTTGCAAACCCTAGGGTTTCTGGCAGATGAACGTTTCTGGAGAACGAAAATTCTTCAGAGATCAGGCAGACTGAGGCTGTGCAATACCAGCTGAAGCGTGCACTTGGTGATTTCACACAGGGATCACAGACTGAGCTTATTCATTGTTTTTAGCAGAGATTCACAGAGATAATCATCAGACAGATAAGGCGACCCCATCAGGGAACTTCATTCAGAGATCTGGCATTTTCTTTGGAGGCCGTACCTTGTCATTTATTGCAGCAAGCCGTACTTTTTTCTGTACCTGGCCGTACCAGCAAGGGCCGTACTTAATTTTCTCTGGAGACACGTCCTTCTTCAGTTTTCAGTGTTTGGCATCAGGGCGCCTTGGATCACTGGAGATTATTGCATTGATTTTTGAGCTAGAAGATTCCTCATTAATTCTAGCCGTACCATTCTTTATTGCTGCAGCCGCCAGTAAAGAGAAATCAGGTTTTTCAATAAATTTGTTGTATTTCATTCAGACCTCCGTATTTAATATTGTATATGCTCTGAAATGATTAATAAATGATGCGCCTACCTTTAAAGAGCAAGATTTGAGTTATTTCTATGCACATTTATTTTTTATGAATTTTCTAGCAATTTCTTAAGAAAATCGCAGCTCTCCTTTTTTGTCTGTAAAAACCCCAAAAATACAAAAAAACCAAAAATCGCAAGAAAACACAAAAACATCAGTTAGGGTTTGAATCGAGAACCATCAGGGTTCTGACAGTTTTTCAGTGACTTCATTCCCATTTTAGAAGTATACAATGTTCGATAGTCTTTCAGAATGAGGGGAGGCAAGGAGGCAAGGTTGGGCTTTGGAGAGAACAAATATTTTCCTAAAATTTGGAGAGGATGTGGGGATGGTGGCTTAAACAATTTATAATACAATTTACAATTTAATATATAAACATCACACTTGAAGTAGTTAATTCTTCCATGTAGATGAAATTCAAGGTTTGAAAATAAAAATATAAAAAATAGATCAATTGATATTAACATAGACTTTTTTTGGAACTAAGACCAAATGAAGAGGATAGTGTAAAGGTTACACAAATGGCTGATAGAAACTTGTTTTGATCTAGACAAGTGTTGTCTAGGGCGAGGATGACAAAATTGTTATGGAAATTGACCTTATTATTGTTATGGAAACTGACCTTTTTGTGATTTGAATCCTCATTATTATCTCGTATGAAGCAAGAAAAATGTGAACAAAGAAGAAAATAATTTATTAAATAAAAAGAATGACAATATTTCATTTCTTCAATTGCCCATCTGGTGTAGGAGCACCTAGGAAACACTAGGCAATTAGGAAGTCTAGAATGAATTTTTGTTTTGTTATGTTAGAAGGTCATGTTGACCATTTTTGTTTGAGTTAGAGGTTTAAGAGTATGTTTTACTCAGTTGTGATCAGTTGGTCAAGGAGTGGAAAGGGTGAATGAGTTTACAAAAACTCATTTTACTTAGTTTACAAGGAAATTGGCAAAAGTTGAAAAATGATACATTTTTGCAACTTTGCCACATGATAGCTAACATGTTCGACCAAGGGAGCATAACTGATTGAGGAACCCTATTTAAGGTGTGCCTCGACCTGTGAGCAGGGTTGGAAGCATTGGAAAGTATTGAAGTTTTGAATTCAAGAAGAGTTAATTGTATTTTGTGAGAATTTCTGATCTTTGTATTGTAGTATTGCTTTAATGGATTGATCATGGCATTAAGATCTGAGTAGGATGTAGAGGAGTGTATTTTCAAGTTTTGTGTGTCATTAGGTAGTTGCTTTATTTCATTTTCAAGCACTCTTTGTAAATAAATTTGATTCCACACTGTTGCTGGTCTGAACCAGACAGTTTGGAGAAAATGGAGTATTAGCTCACTTTCCCACCGTACAAATTGTATGGCCTTTTGGGAATAGTGACTAGACTCCATGTGTGTAAATATGGTAGGATTTAGGGTTTGTGTGAGTGCAGGAGCTGTTGGCAAAGTCTTGCCCTAGGTGAGCCAGGAAGAGTCTAGCTAGGGAAGACAAGGAGTGCAGAGCACATAACTTGCAAGGGTGATTGTTTCTTGTTGAATTTCCTTTTTGTGAAGGCAGGGGGAAGTCTTGCCAAGGTCAGGTGAACAGGAGGAACCTCCACCAATTCTTTTGGTATGTAGAAACCCCTATTCTCACTGATCTCTGATAACTGTCTGTTTTTGCTTGTTTTTGACGTTTTTGGTTTTTTTTTTGGTGTTTTTGCATGACAAATGAAAAAATGCGATTTTGAAAGAAAATGATATAAAATCTCTAATAAATACAATAAGTCCAGATCTAACATAAAAGACTCAGAAAACCACAGCTAAAGATTGTATTATTTTTCCACAACTATTACAATGATAAATCTCTGACATGCAGACAAGATAAGACAAAAATATCAAATTAAAACCTGATTTGCAGCCAACTGTGAAAAGCCATGATATGGTACGGCCATCATAGAATCCCTCTTTTCCCTGCGCCAGATGATAGAAAATGATGCCAGAGAGTGATGCGCCCAAATGTGTGAAGTCAGACAACCCAGACAGAAGGCGATTTGCTCAAGGCTGAAAGGTACGACCTTTTCTTAATGGTACGGCCCTGCTGTAAGAAGTACGGCCCTATAACAACCACAATGAATTTGTACGACCCTTGATTAGAATGCCCAGATCTTGAAAAATAGGCGCCTCAGGAAGAAGAACCTTTCCGGATGAAGTCCAGACTGAAAACCCTGAATGATAAAATTCTGTGAATGTGCTGTGATAACTTTTGAATGAAGATATCCCTCTGAAAGCAATAGATCAGCTGATATTTCACAGCCTCTAAACTGCAACACTGAAGATGGCTCGTTCTCCAATGCCAAAACAAAAACTGGAACCCTTGGCTCTATTCTCAGAAGAAGACTTGATCAAAAATTTGATTCTCAACATAATGAGCTCAATTCCCAATGAAAACCCTTATATCCATCAAAAGTTCGACTTCTCTCAAAAAGGCATCATTTAAATAAATTCGAACTTTTCTTTTTAATTTTTCAATAGTTTTCGAAAGCACTTTTAATTATAAATTATAATTAAAAAGTGGCCCCCTTCAATGTTGGTCGACCCCTTTAGCAAATCACTTAAGTTATAATATTTAATAATATTATAACTTTATAATATAAGCTCCAGATAATTAATATTTAATTTGACAATTAAAATATTAATATCTCCCTCAAAATATGTCCGATTCACGAACCGTCTAAAGCTGGTGAAGAAGTGATTGATTCTGCACATGACCAAACCATATTGCTAAAAATAGTAGGGGTGCTCCGCTGAATGACAAATGCTGCTAAAAATAGCAAGTCAGGCAAAAGACGTCCGAATGAGCCCGAACGAAAGCCAACTGGTAAATTCTGCTGCTCCGAAGCCAAGCCAAGTTCCAACAAGACCCTCTATCCATCATATGGGCCTATGAGGGTCGCATAATAGGCTAATCATAAGCTCTGAGAGATGTCAACTGGAAGGGGACATGACATGGTAGGTGAAACACTTAGCAGATTGAAAGCAACAAGAAAGGGTTTAAAAACCCTAGTTTTTGTCCATTTTCAAGTGGAGGCGTTGTACGGACAGTTAAGACCCAAAACCTCGAAAATCCTTGAGAGGTGTCCATTTGAAGCAAGAACCTCAAAGAAAGATTGGGGGTTCTTTGGGGAAAGTGAGAGAGTCAACCAATTTGCTCGGAGAAGGAGGCCTAATTGGGGCTCTTAGGCTAGTAGCCTTTTTAACCCTAAATGAGGGTTTGATGAAAGCGACCAAGAAATGGAGCTAGGAGGATACTCAAGAACCAAAATTGGATGGATTGCAATGAATTGGAACACCTCCACACCCCTGCAAATCAAAGTTCAAATTGTGGAGGTATTGTTAGTCTTTAGGGTAGATTAAAGGCTAAGGAAGGATTAGAGTTATTGCACCAAGAATGACTTGGTTGGTTGAATGGTGATGATATTGGGGTTGGCCAGGAGAACCAGGGGTACCTAAACTTGAGAAGGGTCCTATAGGTTAAGGTGGTGAAGTAAAACACCAAGGAGGTCTTGCAAGCAAGACCTAGAGCAGGAATCTGTGATTGATTCCTCCAAACCCCTCCCTATCACCATCCTTGACCTTTGCTCGCCATGTCATCTATTGTTTTGATTCATGGGCGAAAACCTTAGGCACATGACAAGTGTCATTTGGAGGAGTGGCTATACAATAGATGACATGGCAGGCAAAGGTGAGGGATGGACAATTTAAGAAATGAAATATTGTCATTCTTTTTATTTAATAAATTATTTTCTTCTTTGTTCACATTTTTCTTGCTTCGTAGGAGATGATAATGAGGATTCAAAAAATCAAAAACATTTGCGAATTTTTTTTTTTTAAAGAGCTTAATTCTGATTTAAAAAAGTATTTATTTTATAATGGCATGAAGGTTCCCTTGTATAGGAAAATGTCGGCAGGGATGTCCTCTAAATTGTTCAGTTTTTATAGGGACAACTGTAACACTCAACTTGATCTATAGTTTAAAAATGTAAACCAGCTACCAGTTTCAGCCGAAGAACAACTACTTGTTTTCATTCTAGGGTTTCCAAATCGATTTCAACTGATTCAATTTAAATTTCCAACTAACTTCTAAGTTTTTAGTTTCAGCTGAATTGAAACAACTAACGGTTTCCACCAACCATTTCACAGAAGATCAATAACTAAATAACTGTCAAACTAGGGTTTCCTTTTAAACAAAATAGTAATCTAGTAACTAATTTCCAAAGTTTACCATCTCAGTTGAATGAAACATTTAACTATCTAATTGTACAACTACAGATTCTTACAACGAACATTTAACATAAAAGAATAACATTCATTGCTTAATTGAAAGTAAACTTTAATTGACAAAATGCATGTACCTGGGATTACAATTTGACATCACCATTATGCTGATTTGCTTGAACAACTTTATCATTGAGAGATAGAGAAACATCATCAAGGGCTTTTTCTGCCCAACCAAGACCTACTGGTCCCTCGAGTTTCTTCAACTGAAGAACCCAACCCTTCATGAGGATAATCAACATGGATCAAATTATCATCATGCCTTTTTGAGCTTGGTGTCATGGACCTATACCGATTGTTGATCCCTCCTCTATAGGTACCTCCTAACCAGAAGGATCATTCTGACCAGAAGTATATTTGGTTCATGATAGCTGACCAATGCCTAACTGGCATCATACCTTGGCCAAGGATTTTAATATTACTGGCACTCCTGTGCTGATATTTTTGGCACTCTCACCCATGCTCGACATGATAATGCTTGTTTCAAGATTTAAATTATATTTTCATGATTCCAATAACCTTTCTTCATATTTAATGGTAGCTGATTTCTTAATGCTCAAACAAAGAAGGATAATCCATTCATAACTTATCCCAGCTAAGTAATGATAAACTACTATTCTCAAATTCATGAGGAGAGATTAAGGAGTCTTATACAAGAATAAGGATTCAGAGTTTAGTATTACAGTGTCAGGTTTGATTATCATTTCCCCTCAATTCAGGGTTATATCTTAATCTTCATGCTCCATGCATATTAAAAGAAATTCATTCGGCAAAGAGAATTTCAAGTCTCACTTATATATCCCTTAATAGACTTGGTGACTGAGAAACTGCACTAAACCAGCATCTTATTAGAGAGGAGAAAATTCGGTTTAACCAGATATATGAAGTTCTTTAGATGATTTTCAAATGGTTCGAACTGAGCCCAGATTTAGAATCTTTTCTCTTATTTTAAGGTTAAGTTGATGTCTTATGTATTCATAGAATGAGAGACTAGGCTCCAAAACTTTTCTCTTCGTTTAAAAATTTAATTTGCTAGTTTTATCAGAGAGAGAGAGAGAGAGAGAGACCTGACAACAACATCTATCACTTCTTTAAAGACTAACTTCCTTCTCTAACTAAGGTTGTTTTTCTTAGAGCACTTATGTACCGAATGACATATTCAATTTAGTGGTCTTTCATACCTTATCATTCAACTTCATATTTTGGTCTCAAGTTAAAATTACAATGACTGGTTTATTGGTCATTTCCTCTTAGTTTCAGGTTATGTCATAACCATAAAGTTTATACAAATGAAAAGAGTTATTGATACCTCAATGGGGGTTTCAAGACTCTCATTTATATCTATTCCCAAGAAGTGTCGATTGAACAAAGATATGCACATGTCCAGCTTCTAATTCAGGGAAAAAGAATTCGGCTTAACTAGACCAATTAAGATCTTTAAGGAAAATTACCAAATGAGTCAAGAAAACCCAGATATAGATTTTATGCAACACATGGCTACAACTTCTGGCTAGGACGAGCTAGATGAATTTCAGACCATGATCGGTTCGGTGTTAAGAAGAAAAGAATGTAAGTTCATCTCAGATAATACAAGAACAAAGTGCAGAGGAAGAGCACGATTCCAATATGAGACAATTGAAATAAAAAGAATAGCTGGAACGCATGTGACCTATCCTTCGATTTACCTTTGAAGAAGAGGCAAAGATTTCTAGGAAGAAATTTATTAATCTTTTCAATATTGATGATCTTTTAAAAGAAAAGAACACAAAATTCTTCTATTTCTTTGACTGGTATTGAACTCCTTATAATTCACAAATTCGTAAGAAAATAATCCAGATCAACTTTAAATGGATGCTAGTATAACAGTTCAACGTGGTTACATGCCTGAGAGATAAATACAAATTTTGATGAGATCCCACGTTGTTTCTCTTGACGTTTATGCAAGTAACTCAATCTCTTCCACGAAATCTACCTTTCCCTGTCAAGAAGACCTAGCTAGCCGCTTCCAACAATTCGACTTAAGGGAAAAACTCTCAAGTAAAATTTAGAGGAAGCACTGACATGGAAATTGTGGTACAAAAGAGACACTAACCATTGGTTTAGCATGAGACTCAGAGATAAATGCGGGTGTTTTCCAGAGAAGCTAACAAGGATTGAAATGAATTTCCACTAGCGTTCAAGGAGTGAGAGCCCAAATGAATGCCCAGAGAGCACCCAAACTTACACTCCCTTTTTCTCTAAAATCCCGCCCAGACTTCAAGAGCCACGCGACTCATGGCTTTCCCCCATCTTGGCCGTTCATGCAGAGGCTCGAAGGAAAATGACGGAAAAACTTCCCTCCACAAAATAATTAATTTTTGATTTTAAGCCATACTTTTATTTATATTAAGACTGATGGCTTAGGAATTATTTTTACTATTGTTTATATAAAATTTTCCTTTTTATAACCATAGCAATTCTCCTAGGTTATATTCCAAAAATTGGTTTGTTCATCTCCATAGGAGATTGCTATTATATAATTTAATTCAATTTGTTTAACAATAATTAAATTAAATTAATTATGGTCAAGTTATGACTTGATACAACGGTCTTACACTGACTCAAGGTATGATGATTAAATTGATCCATTGTTAACCACGTCCTCTCCTTGATGATATTTCCCTTTCTCTCGTGGCATCGACAAACCTGCATCCATTGACAAGGATTATGGCTAGATTGTTCTCAAGCGTTTATATATATATATATATATATATATATATATATATATATATATATATATATATATATATATATATATATATATATATATATATATATATATATATAGAATCTCATGATTACATTCATTTTCACATGAATAGGTAAACCACTCGCATATACAAGAAAATCATTCATATTTGAAATCACCACATATAAACAATTATTATTTTTTTCCACAATTTCACATTCTCATGAAAAGCAGTTACTTCCAACTTACATAACGACCATAATTCCATTGCCATAAACATGTTTAAGTCAGAGGGGATGTAACAACAACCATCTGTGCAGGTGGCGCACCCAAAGGAATATCAAGAGGACATTTCATCCTTACTTTCCTTGTTTGAGATGTCACTCTTCTTGGCTCAGGTCAAAAAACCCTTGGGACATGTCCATGACAAACACTAGAAAGATATGTTCAAAATATATTTATGTTTGACAAGAGCCAGACTAGTTTAATGAGTAAGCCTATTTTTAAATATCCATTCATGCTTTAGATCAATGTAATGTGCCAACCCTTTGGTAAAATAAAAAATTTCTAAATTTACATCATACGAGTAAATAAATGTGCTAACATGACATTACGATAAATTTTTTCTTTTCTTTATTGATAATACATGAACGAGATGCCATATCAAATTACAATAAAGATTTCATTTTATTATAATAACTTCACAAGTACATAAAACAAGAATACATACCTTTACAAACATAGCTCCAGTGAGCTTTAGAACAAATACTAGTAAGAAGGTCCAGGAATCCGCCTTTCAAATTTTGGTACTTTAGTAGCTTTCAGTGGAGGAGTAGCATCACTTGTGCGCTTGCGCTTTTCTACCAACCACGGACTTATAATGCGGTCCCTCACACATCTATCATTTGATAGATGGTCCTCCCTTCGACGAAGAGATTGGTAGAGTAACAGTTACTGTTAACCAACTGAGCATAGTGTTATGTCCTACATAACTAGATCCTGTGCAATCCGGCAACCCTCGACTAGCATGTAATACGGGATCACAGTGAACTAACAGTGTAATCATCGCATAGTCTAAGTGGATGTTTTGTACATTACACTACTTTGATCAAAGAGTTTCATACAATATTTCTACTGAGGGTCATCTATCACATACACTATTCAGGGTTGATTTGACTTAGGGCTATCTTACACTACGCATAGGTTTTTGTCCTGCAATGGATATTCCGTACCCCAGACATCCTACAACATACTAACTACTATAAATGAATCAGCATAAAAAGTATTTCACAAGTTCCCTCCTATACTGGAAATCTTTATCCTAGGAGTATCACAAGCTCTTCTGAGTTAACCTAATAACTTAGCTGTTGATCTTTACTTGACTCATGCCTTCATTTCAAACCTAGTATTTAGTAAGTAATGCAACCGGTATTCTCGTTATATGGAGATCATAGAATTAATGTTGAATACAACTAGAATGCAACATTTCATTTCCTATGTACAGACAGTAAATACAAACATAGAACATCCCATGTTCAAACATAGCTATTATAATTAAATACTTATGTTGTACCTTATGTAATATAGTTGAATTCCTCATTGAAGTACTTTCTCCTATCATGAAGTACTTAAAACACATTATAAAAGTAGCTTTAAGGCTTCAATTCCCTTTTCCGAAAGCAATTAGGCTTAGCAAATAGTATCCATGCAAACAACATTCTCCTATTATGGAAATCATTACAAACATGTAAAACATAGCTAGAATTTGCTTCATTTTCCTTTTTCCATAAGACAACATTTATGCACAAACATAAATACTTTTCAAACAATATAGAAATCTTTGAAAAAGAATAGTAGAAGAATATCCCATGCTTGTGAACGTTTGTCCCAAATTGAAGAAAAAGTTGCGTTTACTTTTGGCTCAATCCAATTTCTAGTTTCCCCAAATGATGATAATTTCCTCACAAGCTTTCCCCTTTTTCACTCTCAAAAAACAGTAGTAGAATTAATGTATTCCTTGGGTAGAATACGTTTCTCTCAAAATGTAAACTACTCTCAGAAATGTGTACACTGATGAATACTAATGTCCCTTAGAAATATGAAGGTTGACTGTACAATTGTCACTCAGAAAATGATGAATGACTGTAGATAATGTAACTCAAAAATATACGCATATGGCAACCAGCATAGACTGGTAATCTCAAACTGTGAAATGAAATGATAGAGTAATACTAATGAGTGAATAAGATTGCATATGAAGAATGAAAAACAATGAATAATTATCACTGAATCCCTGAATCCCCTGAATGAATAACAATGAAGGTTGGGGTGGCTATTTATAGAGCCTCAGCCTCCAACATTTTCTCTTCCCTAAGAAATAATCGAACCAGTAGGTGGCACGATTTCTCTTCCCTACTCAATTTTCCACAAGGTGAGTCGGCCTTCATTTTGTGCCAGCACTAGGAAGAGAAATTCAAAGGCATGTGGTGAAATTGTGCCATTCGGCACCTACAGGAAAAGTTTTCAAATGTGGCGCCAATCTCTAGTAATGGCGAATTTGAAATGATATTAGAGAAAAGGTCATTGATAAATTGTATCCACATAGCGTATTAACCAAGTTGGATCGACAGAGCTTCAATAGCGTTGGATATGTTCTGCTATAGACTTGGTCAAAATGTTTTAACTTCTGCGCGCATTTACTAGGCGTGACTTCTTCAAGCACCGTTTTGATTTAAAAATTGGTTTCCAAAGTTAAATCGATATAATATATTGATTCATAAATATTTGCTTCAAATGTTCAAAAGATAAGCTTCAAAGATATTTCAATTGAATAATATTTCGATTTCCATAGTTTGAATGATAAACATTCAATTGATTAGGAAATAATTTAACTTCCAAAGTTGTATGATTTAATATCTAATCAATTAGGAAATAATTCAATTTCCAAAGTTGAGAGATTACTATCAAATCAATTAGGAAATAGTTCGATTTTCAAAGATGAGAGATTAATATTAAATTTAGATATAATTTGAATTATATATATAGTTTATAGTTTTCATATATTATATATATATATATATATATATATATATATCCAATATATATACATGTAAATACAAAAGGCAATAATAATAATAATATTATTAATATCCACATATTGCAGGATGTGTGCATATATACATATATATAGCTGTATATACCTCTATGTACACGTATGCGTAGGTATACCATATCGATGCATTTGTATGAGCATATGCATTTTCCAACGTACGTTTGTATCGATACGCATATCTCTATGGATACGTGTATATACTATATAGATATATATATGTCCACATTTGTTTCACTTACATCCATTTACGCAACAATCAATATGATCGTAATATCACAAGACAGATACATAGATAAACATCACTCATAAATACATACAAAAGTAGACAAGACTCCTAATGCCAACATACAATCTACGAATGACTTACTTATAACCAACATAACTGACTCAGTTCACTCAATCTAAGGTGATGTGTGTGTATGCTTAGATAGTTTACTTTACCGGTTATCCGACCAAGCTCCTCTCCCCCTGGAGCAATGGTTCATATACTTGCATCCACCGACACATGCTTTCGGAAGTCATATATTCATAACATAAGGAGTATACATAAACATTTCAAAAGTTAGAATATTCACAATTCGATAACCATCTATTCTCATTTATGCAGTATATCACCATGAATAACATCAACTGAGATAACATCAAATGAAAACATCATGTGAGATAACATTCATATTGAAAACAAGGTACAAGCATCATTAATTCATCTCCAGAATTCATATTACATTCACAATTACCCTATCTAGTAATAGTAAATAGTAACTTCACAATTTGGGATGTAACAATCAAAATCATCCTTGATTTGTTAAATTTCATAGTTTTACAACACTTAGCATGAAATAAGGTTGGCCATCCTTGCTAGCTGTTATTTGTTGGGTTTAATCTAACTAGGCATGCGATAAACAAAGGTTGTGCCTTTCTCTAGGGTGGTTCATTCAAGCAACTATTTTAGTGAGAGAGTGTCATGCCCCTTTTTGAGAACTAAAAGAATTAAGAGTTATGTGTTGGGATAAGCTTTTCAAATAACCCTAGCTAATTTGAACCACACTCTTTCCTTAGAACCAACATGCTTAAGTTGCTCAAAGTTCACATGCTGGGACTAGCATTTACTTGTTAGTCCTCTTTGGAAACATCATCATTCGGAGGTAGTTCACTATCGCGCTGGCTTCTCTTCAGCAGTGAGATAGAAAGAAATTGATGCAGTCAAGAACAAGGAACCTTATTAGGCCACCCAATCTTGCAGCCTATTCAATCCAACTTCTCAAACTTTGAATTTTTGCACATTCATTTAATTAAAACCATAGAGAAATCCACTAAAATAACATTCAAAAACTCATGTAGACAACAACAAGATTTATGCTAGTCATTTATCTCATATTTAGTCTTCAAAGCTATTCGCAAGCTACAAGCAAGAAACCCAAACTCTTCATTAACATAAATCCATGAATAAATATTTTAAATCTGCTACAAATTTCTTCATTACCAGCAAAAAATCATGAAAAGACACACATTTAAGCCTCCACATAATCTCCATCTGCTACAAAAATCATCTACAAGCAAGATTAAGAACAAATATGCGAAATTCCACCACAAACCCGTCAGCTTTTGTCCTTCGCTGCTCCCTGACTATCATGAATCTTTAAAAATGCCAACATGGGTTTTGTGCGCCTCGTTCTCAGCTTTTTGGATCATTTTGAAATCTCAATTTTGTTACCGTATGAGAAAGTTATGCCCGATTTACTGAAACTGGGTCTCACAACCACGACCCAGACAATCTCCTTCTTCCCCAAAATGCATGTCAAACCTCTACCTCCTCCATTATGGGTGTGGGATTCATGCCTTAAGCCCCTTAATTGTTCTTTCCTGATAATTTTCAAATCTTTTCCTAAATTAACATCCATTATTTCATTCCGGCGCCTCCACTACTTCCACCAAGAAGATTCCAGCGCTTACAAAATAATTTAATATTGAAGGAGCATGAGGAGAAAGTAATTTAAAAATAAATCATGCCTGCAAGTCCACAACCAAAAGAAAGAAATTAAAATAACATAAATAATTTTGATGTGCAGGATTGCTCGTGCACCCGGATGCTCCTCCATCAGAAATTGTTAAATTATTATAGCAAGATTTTGGATTCCCTAATAGTGTCATTCAATTTGCACTTTAGAATGAGCCTTTTCCAAATCTTGGGTTGTGATCTTGAGGGACAACAGAAAGTTTAAGTTCTCAATAAGTTTGAAGGCTTTTGGTTAATTATTTTTTTCCTACCCTTATGTTCAAAGAGAAGGCCCCCAGGAATCTTTCATACTTTCCCTCTCAAGGCCAAATATTCAGGTTGCATTTTTTTGGGATTCCCTTGAAGGAACAATCAAATCTAAGGTTGCACCAGCTGTGGAGGGATTCCCATTTCATAAGTGTTCTCTTAGCCTCACCACATCCAACAACACAAAAAATTATATTGAGATTCAAGATTTTAGCCAGTTTACAAATCCTTAACAAAAGAGATTTTTCTAAATTTGAATAAAATTCCAATACACATTTGTATATATTAGCGATGTCTAGTTTAAAGAGCATTATTTGATCTTTTGAATGATAAAAACTGTTACCTGACTTGAAAAGCAGCTTCCTATTGAAAATTGAAATTAAAAAAAGAAAAAGACCAAAATAGCCCCCGTCACTACTACCTAACCCTAATTAACTAACCTCATTCCCTTATCTCATTTGTGCACTCTCAAATTTTAATGGTTTGTTTGTCTTTTTAATGTTGTTTATGCTATATTAATATTTTTATTCTTCTAACTTCACATACTATTTATATAATTTTTTGTAATTGATGTATGGCAGTACTCCCATACACATTTATTTGAAGAATGGCATCCTTGGCTCAGTACATTTCTCCCATACCTGATCATTTCCCCCTCCCCTGGTCATACTGAGTAAAACCCTTTGATCATTCGATTTCGCTTTTAACTTCTGATACAATTTCTTCAATCTTGTAGCTGCCGAAATTGCTTTCAGGTGATCACTTTTCGATTATTTAGCTGCACCCTTTGCTGCTGCTTTTGCTCTATAACGCTACATTCTATCATTGGCATTCTATCTCTTTATTCCTTAGTCTGGCTGCATCTATCTCACATTTCATGATGTTGGACAAGTTATCCTTAAATTGTTTCTTTAATTTAGCCAACTAAGCTTTTGATTGCTTCTTGTTGTTGGCCAATCTTTTGTTGCGATATCCTAAAATCTGTGGACATATGTTTCGCCCAAATTTTCTGTCTTTGCTATCTTGGACTAAACTGAATGAGGTGAGTTTTGCTTCCCAAGTTCTGCTATTTTGGATGTGGTTGGCCATATCCTGCTAACATTCTCGGGACTCATTTACATTGTAAATGTATTTAACCTTTTTAATTAGGAGTGTATATTAATAATTTTTTTGACTTTGTCTATTGTTTTTTTGTACTTTCTTTGTGTATGCTTGTATCAGTTGGTATCAGAACCTCGTTTCCCCTTCATTCTTTGTTCAGTGAGATTCTAGATTCTAACATCCCAGCTTTTCGTCTCCTAGGTTGAGATCTCGTCAATCTGCCCTTATTTTGGTTTCAGGGCAAACAAGAACTGGTAATTCTCAAATTTAGGTTGTTTCAGCATTCTTATATTGTCTGGCACGACTAAAACCCTTGCTCTGTCAGTTCAAAGTTGTTTGTTGCTGGTTGCTGTGTAAGCTCCATTCCTTCCAAATCCGGGCCAATTCACCTGGCCTAGTGCATGG
Organism: Sequoia sempervirens; assembly: GCA_007258455.2. NCBI lineage: Eukaryota > Viridiplantae > Streptophyta > Pinopsida > Cupressales > Cupressaceae > Sequoia > Sequoia sempervirens. The sequence continues at coordinate 109,676 of VDFB02099420.1, read as the reverse complement.
GCCATAGAGTACTAGATTAATGTGTAGCCACATGATCATATTGTATATTCTTAAATTTGTTATAAATTTCTCATAAAAATTAAAATTATCAAATTGGAGTATCGCGTAGTTTGAATAGTCATTTTCTAAATATAAAAATGTCTTAAGAAAATGTAACTATGTATAGACATTAAGCACGTCTGCATCATGCAATCTTTTATATTTGGACATTAAATAAATTTTCTCGTTTATTTATTTTTTGACAGGAACTCTTTCCGTTATTCAGAGAGGGATCAAGTTATAACTGTCCATGTGTTTGGAGGAATCAAAGCATTTATTAAAGTTGCTAATAGTTGGCCAGTATCCACGAGCCCTCTTAAACTAATTTCGTTGAAGCCTCTGGATGAGTCTGCTGGTGACATTTCATTTTCTATGCTTTGCAAAGCCATGGTAAGTAGATTTTTCATTCTAGCAATAAATATATTACACTGATATGGAGCTTGGATATCAGTAGCTGCTGTTCATATATTTGTTAGGTCTTTATGGATTGGAATTGGAGTGAGGGTTTGTTTTAAATGTCCATGTTTATGCTTTTATACAGGTGACTTGTTTAGAATGAATGAAATGTACATCTTTTCTGGGTGCTTAAATTGGAGACAAATAAGAATAGTGTAAACATATTATGAACTACGAATTAAAACTAATTGCAATTATAGAAATGGGAGATGCCCACTTAAGTGGGAGACACGTGTACACGAAAATATAATAAGAATAGTGTAAACAGATTATGAACTACGAATCAAATTTAACTGCAATCCTTAAATGGTGTAATAGCAGTTTTTACAAGTGAAGGTATAGGAGGGTTGTCGCTTTAAGAAATAGATTTATTAGGCGAGTACAAGCTTTTATTCACGAGAGTGCTTTTAAAATTTTCTGTTAGATATAAAGATTTTAAGTAAATATATATGTGTATGCTATCTTATTTTTCATGATTTTCTATTATATTAAAATCTATAATCTATATATTTGATAGTCAAAATTTCTGAATACAATCTTTGTTTTCCATATTTCAAGTCATCCCCCCTTCTCTCTTTATACACACATTTACAATGTATATATATTATATAGATACATACATATACACATATATATTACATATACATCTATACATACATATAAACTTTTATATCATAAAAATTAGTCGCAGAATAATCTGCATCCAATTTTTAGGTATTAATATAACTTTCATAAATGCTTCCGAATATATCACACAATACTCGTTGAAGAAATTTTAGCACTTTTTCAAATTTATAGAACAAATGAGTTTGAGATCTCCCCTTGGAGCAAAAATTTATATACATACTTTCTTGGGTTGATTTGCACCATCTTTTATAATTGCAAAATGATATAGCCTAGCTGAATGACCCCCCTTGTGCTATTGTATAAACACATTGATAATGAAAATAATTGAATTTTTTAAATATAGAAGGTAATGTTGAAAGACATTTGGTGTAGTGTCCCATGGTTCATGAGTTGTAGGTACCATGTAGCGAGGTTGAATCCACCCAACTTTCTCTAATATAAAAAAACGTAGAAGGGAATGACTTTACCAGTCCAATCCTAATATGAATTGTAATGCTTGTCCCTTGGTAATTGAAACCTAAAGGTCTATGAGTTGGCTTATGCTTGGTGAGCCAATCAAGCATTCAACCTTGCATTTGATTACTGTTTATTGTATATATATATTTCTAAAAATTTGACATTTGCAAAGTAGTAAAGTGAATTGATTTCTTTTTAGTTAGTATAGAACAAAACATGAAAATTTGATTAGTATTAGGGTAGGATATGATGAATTAATAGACACTAAATAATATAAGCATGTAGTAAATCCAAATCATATGTTCCATGTATAACTATATAATAATATTAGTACAAATAATCTTGCTAATAGCAACAACTCCCCAAAGAAATAAGGAGTATATGAAAACTAATGCTAGAATAAGATTGAAAACCAATATTATATTTGTAAATAAAGTTTGAATTATCTAGGATGATTCTGTTGCATCACTACCTAACATTATGATAAACCTTTTATAATATTTTTATCATAGGCCATGTGAGGCTTGTTGAACAATGCTAAGTAGGATGCTTACCTATGAACATCTCCCAACATCTAACACACTAATTTGGTATTCCACCTCTACACCATTTCCCCAGGTAGTAGGTGAGGATGACAAGACGATTCTAAACATTGTATACAAATTAATCTAGATGTTTGGTATGAAACTAAGTGCCCTGGGGTCATCTAGTAGCAACAAGCAGAAATAGACATCATCTCATAAACCTATCTCTATCTTTATATGGATTTGCAAGGCATACTTATAAACTCAAAACATAGCATTTGAAAATAACTATGTTTTGAAGGAAAGGCTAGGGTCTCCAAATTGACTCAATGAAAGGTGAAAAATGAAAATTTCAATTTTGTACAAAAAAATGATCTTATCCTTACCTAATTTCCAAGTTGGTTGGACACATGAAAACAAAGCTTTCATTTGCCACATCTTGGAGAGAAAAAATATGATAGCTCCTATCTTTGTGAGTGATGTTGGTTATCCTAAACTTGTCAAAGGTGTAAAGAATCCCCTAGATAACAAAAAGTTATTCTTAAGCTAGATTGAAAAATGGTGGAAAATATTGGTTATAGAAAGTGAACTTGGGGTTGAGAGGTTTCGGTTGAATGGTCCAAATGACTTAAATGCATTCATAATGGACAAAAAAGTTGACAAGTTTTAAGAAAGAAGACAAAGAGGGGCATCAAAGGGGTATACAAATAACATTAGCTAATCAATATAGATGTCAATAGACTAGTTTCAACATACCACAAGAGGCATGAGGAGGTAACCCTCTCTAAAGAAAAACTGTCAAATTTGAATATAATAACTGTTAATGTTAGCAGCTTCGGGTGTCACTTCCAACTATGACTTGAAGAAATAAATTTCATATAGCCTTATGGACTATTCAATTTATTGAAGCCAATATTAAGTGAAGAGGCGCTTCACTTGAGAACAAAATAATATTTAATTATTGTTGCAGACGACTTCTTATCTGCCACTCTTGAGGAGTTATGATTATTCATTTGAGGCCGACTTCATCCTCTTGAAAGGACACAACCTCTCTCTCCCTCTTGTATATATTAGAGTTGCTCATTTGGAGAGAGATATTCATTATACATTCATTCCGCATTCTTCCACAGTTTGAGTTCACTCAAGTGCAAATCATTCAAGAGTAGATCGAAGTCTTAAGGAGGTCGAATTATTGTCTTCTTGAAGGGCGATATTATCATTAAGATATTGCATCAAGTTGGTGTTGTTGTTTGGCCTTGCAATCGACCTCATTGTAAAGAACATTGTTGATTTATATTCAATATATAAGTGATATATTGTTGGGTTTTTCTCCCTCAAGTGGAGGGTTTTCCCAGGGTATATGCTGTGTCTACTTGTTTGAAAGTGAATTAAAATCTGCTTATTAACTTTTGATCATAAAACTAACATGGTATTATAGCGGGTTTAAGCAAGATCGTGATCAAATTTACATAAGCAACATTATCTTCTACTCTTATTCTCATCTTTGTGTGTCTATCTTATCTTCAAAATGGCGAACGAGCTCAAGGTTGAAGATAGACTTGAAGGCGCTTCCAATTTCATTTCTTGGAAGTTTAGAGTATTGGTTACATTGGAAGAAAATGAAATTGCTGAGTTCATGGAGAGTGAAGTTCCCGAGCCTTCCGATGATAATGAGAAGTTACAATGGAAGAAGAATGGCACTAAGGCAAAGAATATTTTGGTTGATTCTGTGAAGGACCACCTTGTGCCAATTATCTCCAAGTTGAAGACAGCAAGAGAGATGTTCAAGACGTTGGAGGAAATGTATGAGATCAATAATACAAGCCGAGCTCTTGCATTGAGGCAACAACTTCATCATATCAAAATGGCAAAAGGAGATTCTGTCATCTCCTTCTTCATGAAGATCATCGAGTTAAGAGACCAGCTTTGTACCATTGGTCATATGGTTGATGATAAGGACTTGCTCATGTTGGCACTCAATGGTCTTCCTCAATCTTGGGAGCCATTTATCCAAGGCATTAGTGGAAGATCGAAACTACCAAAGTTTGATCGTCTTAGGGCAGATTGCATCCAAGAAGAATCTCTCCCATATACAGTGCTTCAAATGTGACAAGTTTGGTCACTATGCGAAAGATTGTCGAACTAGATCAAAACAACATGCTTCTATTGTGGATGTGGTGAGATCTCTCCCCAGAAGGATTCAAGTGGATTTCTATTCTATTCTGCCCTATCTAGCAATGTTCTAACAGATAGCAACACTTGGTTGATTGATAGTGGCGCCTCTTGTCACATTATTGGTTTTAGAGAACATCTTTTAGATTTGGTGGAGAGAGATACAAGCATTGAAGTCATAATTGGAGATGATGCATGCTATTTGGTGAAAGGTGTTGGAACCTCCTCTCTTCACTTAGATTCTGGCATCTCTCTTCAGTTGAGTGATGCGTTATTTGTACTAGGCATCAAGAGAAACCTTGTTTCAATTTCAGCTTTGGAGGACAAGGGATATCAAGTTGCATTCTTTGAGGGAAAAGTTCTTGCATGGCTGAAGAACTCTAGCATCAAGACAACTCGAGTGATTGGTGTGCGGCAAGAGAGTCTCTATAGACTTTCCACTCGTTCATTACAAGCCTTGTTGCATGATTCCACTAGTACATGTGAGCTTTGGCACATAAGACTTGCTCACCTTCACTTCAGAGCACTACGAACCATGGAGAAGATGGTCACTGGCCTTCCTAAACTCAGCCATGAGCATGAAGGTACTTGTCGAGGATGCACATTGGGTAAGAATACTAAAGGTCCTTTTCATAGTAGTGAAAGTAGATCTAAATGTATTCTAGATCTTATTCATTTTGATTTGTGTGGTCCAATGTTAGTTGCTTCTTTGAGTGGTTTCTTGTATTATGTAATTTTCATTGATGACTAATCTAGAAAGACTTGGATTTATTTATGAAAGACTAATGAATCTGAAGAAGTACTTGAGAAATTCAAGGAATTTAAAGCTCAAGTAGAGAACTTGTCTAGGAAGAGGATCAAAGTTTTGAGATCTGAAAACGAAGGAGAATACATCTTTGGAGGCTTCTATAACTTTTGTATCGAGTCTGGGATTAAGAGGGAGTTGTGTCCCTTACAATCCACAACAAAACAGTGTTGCAGAAAGGAAGAACAAATCCATTGTAGAAGCAGCTAAAGCCATGATCCATGATCAAGATCTGCAAATCTTCCTTTGGGCTGAAGCATCTAGGACAGCTGTGTATGTTCAGAATCGTAGCCCTCATTGTATTTTGGAGAACATGACTCCTAAAGAAGCCTTCACAGGTGTGAAGCTTGAAGTCAGTCATTTGAGAATCTTTGGTTGTCCTGTGTGCGTTCATGTGCCTAAAGATAAAAGGACAAAGTTGGAACCATCTGGCAAGAAGGGAATATTTGTGTGCTACAGTGAGTCTTCAAAAGCCTACAGGATTTACATTCGAGGTTAGAAATTGATAGAGATCAACAAGGATGTTACATTTGAAGAGGATGTTGCATTCAAGAGATCTAAAGGCTCTCTCATGGAGATAGATAATGAAGATCTTGAGACTCCTTAGGACATGGAAGTTGACCATACTCTTGAGACTCAAAGGGAGTCTCCTGAACTAGAATAAGATGATGATCCATTTGAGCCTTTGGAACCTACTGATGGGCCTAGAGGCATTGTTATTGGTCGAAAGAGACCTCTATGGGCTAGGCAAACAATGCAGGAGGCAAAAAAATTTGCAGCCCCTAGAGGAACATTCAGAGAAAGCGAAAGACCTCAAAAGTTTTCAAGCTATGTTGCATTGATGAGTCAAATCATTGAATCTGAGCCTTCCAGTGTTGACGAAGCTTCAAATCAGCAAGTATGGAGAGATGCTATGGTTGAAGAATATCAATCTATCTTCAAGAATGATGTTTGTGATATAGTACCTAGACCAGAAAGGAAATCTGTTGTATCTTCTAAGTGGCTTTTCAAGATCAAGCATGTGGTTGATGGAAGCATTAAGAAGTACAAGGCTAGATTTGTGGCTAGGGGGTTCTCTCAGAAAGAGAGAATAGACTATGAGGAAACCTTTGCTTCAGTTGCTCGTTATACCTCCATTAGGACTATCATTGCTATTGCAGCGACTAAAGGATGGAAGTTACATCAGATGGACATGAAGACAACATTTCTAAATGGTGTAATTGAAGAAGAGGTATACATTGAGCAACCTAATGGATTTGAGGTTCATGGGAAGGAGTCTCATGTTTGCAGATTGAAGAAGGCTTTGTATGGCCTTAAGTAGACTCATCGTGCTTGGTATGAGAGGATTGATTGATACTTGTTAAGCTTGGGCTTCTCCAAGAATGATGCTAATTCAAACCTGTACTTCAAGGTAATTGATGGTGAGGCATTGATCTTGGTTCTTTATATTAATCTATTTCTTACTAGAGAAGAACATCTCATTATCAAATGCAAGGAGTTAGCTTCTGAATTTGAGATGAAGGATCTTAGATACATCCATTACTTCCTTGGTCTAGAAGTATGGGAGAGACCTAATGAGATCATTCTGAGTGAAGGGAAGTATACAATAGACATATTGAAGAGATTTGGTATGATGGGTTGCAAATCCATGTCTACACCTATGGAAACTAATTTTCAGAAGCTAAAAGAGTCCGCAACTAGTTATGATTTGGTGGATCCTACTATGTACAGACAATTGATTGGATTGTTGGTGTATCTAGTCAATACTAGACCAAATATTTGCTATGCAATGAGTGCACTTAGTCAGTTCATGTGTGAACCAAGGCAAATACATCTAGTTGTAGCAAAGCATATCCTAAGATACTTGCGTGGCATAGTTGGGTATGGCTTGAGATATTCTTCCGGTGTGGACTTGAAGCTGCATGGATATTTTGATTCTAATTGGGTAGGGTGTGTTGTTGATTGGAAGAGCACCTCTGGATGTTGTTTCAGTTTGGGGTCTGTGATTATCTCTGGTGTAGCAAGAAGCATTCTTCAGTGGCACTAAGCACCGCAAAGGCCGAGTATATTGCAGCTTGTGTGGTAGCTCGAGAAGCAGTGTGGCTTCAAAAGCTCCTTGTAGGATTGTTTGGACAATCATTGGAGCCGACTGTCATTCATTGTGATAATCAAAGCTATGTGAAGCTTTCTGTCAATCCAGTGTTTCATGACAAAATAAAACATGTTGAGATCAAATACCATTATATCAGAGATATGGTATTGAGGAAAGCTATCCAATTGAGATACATTAGCACTGATGAGCAGATGACTGATATTCTCACGAAGCCTCTCTCCAGAGTAAAGTTTGTGTACTTTCGAGACAAGCTTGGAATTGTGGAGAATGAAGCCCTAGCTGAGAGGGAGACTCAACTTCAGTGATCTTCTGTGATTTGCTTTAATGCATTTTTTCTCTATGAGAGAAATTTGAGGTGAAAGCCGTTGTTTAAGGCATCTTTCTCTGTGAGAGAAATTTGAGGTGTAAGCCCTTGTTAATGCATCTTTCTCTGTGAGAGAAATTTGAGGTGAAAGCCCTTGTTTCCACCCTCTGGGAGTTGCCATGGTGGATTTCAAGTGGAGGGTTTTCCCAGGGTATATGCCGTGTCTACTTGTTTGAAATTGAATTAAAATCTGCTTATTAACTTTTGATCATAAAACTAACAATAACTTGAGTTTGAATATCTTGGGGACTTGAGTATGTGAAGATAGATAATGAATATCCAATTAGTATTATGTAAAGTTCTAGTGAAAAATGTTTCATTTGCTTGAGAGGCTATATGTTCTAATAATATTCATCTAGTTACCAACACATAATTCCTATTAAATAAATATACATGATTGCCATTTTATTTGATTAAAAGCTTGCCATTTATGCACTAAATTTTCACTTTTCTTGTGTATAATGTTAGATCATTTTCTTGAAATTTTATTAAGATTTAATTAGAATCATTGTTCATGATAGATAGTAGTTGCTAGGACTCAATACTCATACTTTGTGTAATCTATTGTTTCAAAGTTAGAATGAATTGCTTCGATCTGTAGCTTGAATTATTATGAGCATATAAGGGTGTTTTGGTGAAGTTGCATCACATTATATATGATAACAAAGTATTTAGTTTTCTGGCCAGTTAAACTTTTGAAGTTTGTTTTAGATATTCTTTCATAAAATTGTAAATGAAAAGAGAATAGGATAGAATGTATAATTCATCTCTAGGTTAGCATCATTGAATTAACTTGGATGAAGAGTATATTGATTTTAATTCTTGAAAACATAGAGGTATATTTAAGTAGTGCAACAAAAAATCAGTCTAGAAATTAAAAAAAATTCTAAGACTTAAAATTATTTTACAATTTGTTTATTATAATTTTTTGGTTAAATTCTTACCTTATAAAAAGTTTTCTTTTCTTTCATACTTAAATCTTCTGTGAAGAATTATTGCTAAGTTGGGTTTGGTTGATATTTTTTTTCAGGAAATATTGAACTCTCTTGATTTGTCAAGAAGACAAAGCCTTTTACATTTTGTTGATGCTATAGAAGAGATTCTTTTGCAACAAATGCAAAAAAACATCAAGCTTTAGAAAAACTAATGTAAATCTTAATTAGAATTCTACTTGTATTAACTATTTCATGTGGAATAAATGTTATATGTTAATCTTAGACGAGGTTTACTTTCTTTTGTAAACCTTGTTTAATTATCTTAGAATATTGATGTTTTAAGCAATTCTTTTGTTGTGTTGTAAGGATTGATTGTATTGAGTCATTTACTTATTTTGATCGGTTGATCATTAATATACATATAAAGTTCATTCCCCCTTGAAAGCAAGAAGGATGCATTTGTATTTATTGTTTAGTGGACATTGGATAATGATGCAAACATTTGCATAACAATGTATAATATTAAATAGTTATCGCTAAACAAGCCAATTAACATGATGAAAACATGTCTTTTACTAGGACTACTTGGACACAACCAAGGATATTTCACATGGTTAACTTCACATACTTTTATAGGTTTTGAAAAAAATATTAGCCTTTTATATGCCAATAAAATAAATATAAATATAAACTAAAAAAAGTTTAATCAATTATAGTAACAATAAAGTTTTAAGTTTTAATATCACATATAGTTACAATATATATTTATTTCATTTAATAATTTTTTCTAGCATCACCCACCCTCTACCATATCCTGAACAAAATTTTACTAGACATCAATATTCTTCATCTCACATGAAAGGTTGAGTTCTTTGCCAAAATATGCCACTCTATCACAATGAACTACAATGGTTCTTGCATGTAGCCCAACATTTTAAAAATGTTTCAAGCAGATGAATTCCTTACAAGCACAAGTTTTTGCCATGTACACTACTATAGTGGGCAAAGTGACCACATCTTATTGCTTACTCATCCAATTGATTGCACCGCCAAACGTAGTGAAGGGAATCCATTGGTGGATCTTTTACTATCAATTTCTCTAGCCTTATCTAAATCCATAGATCTACAAATACAAATAGAATGTCTACCCCCTATAGGATAACCATGATAACATAAGAAATGCTCAAATGTACCTCATAAATATTTGAAGACCCTCTTCACAACATCCCAATGTGATCATCTCGGACTAGTCATAAATTGGCTAAGGATTCCCATTGCTTGGGCAATGTTTAGTCTTGTACAAACCATAACATACATTAAAGACTCAATTGCAATATCATAAGGTACTATTTTCATATCGTCCATTTCACTAGTAAAAAGGGGACATTGCTCAACATATAACTTTGCCCCATCATAGAAGGAATATAAAACAACCTACAATGTGTCATGTTAAATCTCTCCAACATTGAGTTCACATGCTTATTTAAGCCCAACCATAGTTTTTTATTCACTCTATCTCTTTTGATCTCCATCCCCAAGATGTACCTAGCTACCCCAAGTCCATTTGAAATTGTGGTGAAAGGTGGTAAATCAAATCATTAATCAAACTTTCCCCATTATCAAAAAATAACATATCCTCATATAATATAATAATGAGAATATGATCATCATCCATCTTATAATAAATACAATGCTCTAATACAAATCTCAAAAGCTTTAAACTTAACACAAAATAAAAATTTTGGTATCACATATAAGGAGATTGCATAAGACCATACAAAGATTCATTCAACTTATAGATTAAATGGTCTTGACATTTCTCAATGTAGTGCTTTAGTTATGTAATATAAATATCTTCCTCTAAAGCATCATGAAAGAGTTTTGACTTCACATCCATGTGGTCAACCAAGAGATATTGAGGGATTTTTGTTCAACCATACCTCCATTTTGTTGAGGGATGTACAAAGTTGTTTTATGTCTTTCTATTTCATGGTCCCTATGGAATCTATCCAAATCTATTTAGCAAAACTCAACGCCATTTTTAGTCTTCAAATATCAATCTTCCTACAACTCTAATTTTATAGAAGAGTCTTAAACTCTTTGAAATGATTGAAGACTTTGGATTTAATTCTAAGGTAATATACCCATGGTCTTTTACTATAATCATCAATGCAAGAAACATAATATACATATTTGGAAATCAAAGGAACATTAACAAGACAAAATCCATCAAAATGGATTAAATCCAATACCTTAAAAGATTCATGTGAACTAGAGTAAAATTGAATGTAGTTTTTCCATATACTACTAATGTTTGAAGAAATTAAAGTCAAGATTACAATCATTTAACCCTTCAAGATTTTTATTTTGGTTTTTAGGGCCCTTAAAACCTTCTCACCTATATGACCCATTCTTTGGTGCCATAACATTGTTTTCTTTGCTAATAGCTTTGTCTCTAACATGAGCACCTTTAGGTACCAAAACATAATGAACATCATAAGTAGACACAACACATCTCTTTGTTGCTAGTTTTGATGTTGAAGATAAAGATCTTGAAGATCTTTTCATTGCACGAACTAAAGAAATTTTAAACTAAATTGTGCATGCATATAGATAAAACAAGGTGCCAATGTAAATACCCTTAGCAAGAACCATAGCTCTTTTGACAATATTGCACTCTCCACTTGATAAAATAACTTGCATATCTAAATCATTTAGTTTTATTATGGGAACTTTAATGCCTGATGAAGGGTGAGACCGGAGGGCCTTGTTAGGTTGTAACAATCTCGTAGCCAATTCACAACACAACAAAATCAACACAAGTTTACACACAAAAATTGCGCAATAAAGCTTTCTTTATTACTGAGAAGACATTACATCATTACAAGCCATCAGTGGTTGATTACAAAACGTCTGCTACCATGCAGATCAAAACCTTAGCTACAATCCTTCTTCTCACGCGCTCTAGCCTACACTCTTTAGCTTGCTTACTCTGGCACATAGTTCTGACATCCTACTTTGGCATCCTTATTTTGGCACCTTACTTGGTAGCTTCCTTCCTTCAGGCTTCTCTGCCACTGCCTCTCCTTCCTGTTGGTTGCTTGCTCTTATCTTTCGCCACCTCTTTATACTTTTGTTCATCCTTTAGGTCGGCCTTGTCGTTCTTCACTCCTTTGTCGTAGCATCACTATGTAGTTATATTGTTATCCATAGCTTCAAGTCATCCAATAGTTGCTCAAATCTTCTTGACAGTTACATGGTTAGCTGTATTGTCAGTTCTCATTCGTATGTGCCAGCTAATCATCTCCATCCAATGGTTTGTATTATCCTTGTTATCATTCGTAATTCACAACAAGGATGCGAATTACTGATCATCCTATCGTTACTTGCCAACTGTCAACATTTACCAGTCCATCGATCACTCCATCAGAATATCGCTAAGACTTCAACTCATCTCCCTCCGAAGCCACCATGTCACATCGAATCACATTTGTCACATTGATATCGCCACATAGTACATCGTCTTCATTCTGCCAGTTCCTACCATGTGTCGTCTTTTCATTGGCCTCATGACTATACGTCATCCTTATCTTGTCAAGACCCACAATCAATATCACACTCTTCCATCTCTTAGTCGAAGAGACTGTCTCCAATGTCACCTTGAAACACTCCAGTCACACCGATATCATTCTATCATTGGGACAAGGACCGATGTCCTGCCGATACTGCACACTCACATCGATGAACTTGTTATGCTGCTTCTGCCATCAGGCCATTGATGGGATAGGTAGAAAGCTCATGTTGATAAGCCAAAGTCTTGCCGACGAGGGAGCAACACTGACCAAAGGGGATGGAGTATGATGCTCCTGCATCTGACTCCCCAGGTGATTAAAATCATGTGCTCCTGTGCATAGCATCCATCATGTCATCCTTAAGTTTTGATTTTTTTTCCTCACTTTCCAGTTGTTTAGCCTCCTCGATTTTGCACTGCCATACTCGCATTGTTGCCTTTGAAGTTTCGCTATCTACATTTCTCGGCTTCTCTCTTTCTGTGCATACTTCTTCCTCTAATTCTCTTTATTAACTCCAAATCCCCACCATTCTTCCTCACGGTCTTCCACTTTTGTGGGAATTAACCCACTGCAACCCATCCTCATCCAAGAACACTCCTTCCGTTGTCCATTTGCTGCTAAATTTGTAAACTTCTCAAGAACAAAATTTGGAATTTCCAGCAACCAAATGTCTTCACTGGCAACTTTCTATTCAACCTCTCTTGTCATTCGAACAGACGAGATTTGCTTAGGCTGCGCCTCAACTGTCAACTTCTCTGTACTTTCAAACTCAAATGAATACACTTTTATGCATTCTTCACAATAATCAAAAATTCCTTTTGCTCCCATTGGTCTTTCTTCTCGCTCCTCATACACTATTGCTTCTTTGTTTCTTGCAAACAAAATAAGGTCAACATGTTCATGGGACTTATCTCCTCCCACCTGCATCTCCTCCATTCCCTTATCACATTCATCAATTACTTTCCCTTCTAGGAAGATATCTATCTTCCTTATCTCCTCTTTGAGCAAGAGATCTTCATCTTCACCAAATTCTTTATCAAATATAGGATTTCCAGCTGTCGCTTTAGAAACTTTATGAATTACCAACTTATCTTTATTTTGCATACCTACATTCACATTTTCAAACATATGATTAGAAAAAAAATCAAGAGACCAAGTTGTCTCCATGGGTGCCTCCTTGTTGGACACTTTCTTATCCTTTTCTATAACATGTTCCTTCATTCCCAAGCTTTCCTCAAGGGAATGCAATTTCACTTCAATCCCTTTCAACTCTGCAATCAACTTCTTTCCTCTCATCTTTTCCCAATACCCTTCCCAAAATGGGATTATCACTGGTCTCCTCATGACCCATCTTGTCCTCTTATTCGAAGACATCTTCAAGAACTTGCAAGTTCTTCCGTAGTTACAAGTCCTTGCAACAATCTCTTTCTCTCTCTCTCTCTCTCTATTTAGGGTATCAACCCTTTGCAGTCATAAGTCCTTCCTACAACAAATCTCTTTAGGGTTCAAGTCCTTTGGAGTTATAGGTCTCCTCTCACCTGCAACAAACTCCTCTAGAACTCAAATCCTCTACAATTACATAAGTCACTTCTGCAACAAACTCTCTCCATAACCTCTACCCAACAGGATTTTGGAAGATGCGCTCCCTCGATCTCTTCTACCCACTTCCTCTTAGTGGAAGAGATTTGCACACCTTCTACCCAACCTCATCTCTGTTGGAGGATAACAATTACAAACCCTTTTTCATGGCTGCAACAAACATGCTTTCTCACAACTCTTCTCAGCTCATCACCCGCAAGTCTTCTGGCTTCAACCCACACTCACAAGTCTTGTTGCAACTGCCTCACGTTCAATGCTCTATTACAGACTAAAGACAACCTGCTCTAATACCACTTGGTGCAAGGCGAGACTGTAGGGCCTTGTCAAGCTATCACAATCTCACAGCCAATTCACAACACACAGCAAGATCAACGCAATTTTACACATAGAAACTACGCAATAAAGCTTTCTTTATTATTGAGAAGACATTATATCATTACAAGCCATCAGTGGTTGATTACAAAACGTCTGCTGACATGCAAATCAAAACCTCAGCTACAATCCTTCTTCTCACGTGCTCTGGCCTACACTTTCTGGCACACAATTCTGGCACCTTACTTTGGCATCCTTATTCTGGCACCCTACTCGACACCTTTCTTCCTTCATACTTCTTTGCCACTGCCTCTCCTTCTTGCTGGCTGCTCACTCTTATCGTCCACCACCTCTTTATACTTTTGTTCATCCTTTAGGCCGGCCTTGTTGTTCTTCACTCTTGTGTCATTCGTAGCTTATCATTATCCATAGCTTCATCAAGTTATCCAATAGTCACTCAGATCTTCTTGACAGTTACATGGTTATCTGTATTGTTAGTTCTCATTCGTCTGTGCCAGGTAATCATCTCCATCTAACGGTTCATATTATCCTCATTATCATTCATAATTCGCAACAAGGATGCAAATTACTGATCATCCTATCCTTACTTGCCAATTATCCACATTTACTAGTCCATCGATCACTCTATCGGAATATCACTAAGACTTCAGCTCATCTCCCTCAAAAGCTACCATGTCACATCGATATGCTTCAGCCAGAACATTATCAGAATGTCGAACAAACATTTGGAAATCTCACATCAAATCACATTTGTCACATCGATATTGCCACACACTACATTGTCTTCATCTTGCCAATTCCTGCCATGTGTCGTCTTTTCATTTGCCTCATGATTGCATGTCATCCTTATCCTACCTGGACCCACAATCGACATCACACTCTTCCATCACTTCGTCGAAGAGAGTATCTCCAATGTCACCCCGAAACACTCAAGTCATACCGATATTGTTCTGTCGTTGGGACAAGGACTGATGTCTTGCCGATACTGCACACTCACATCGATGAACTCGTTTTGCTGCTCCTGCCATCGAGCCATCGATGGTACAAGTAGAAACCTCTTGCCGATAAGCCAAAGTATTGCCGACGAGGGAGCAATGTCGACCAAAGGGGCTGGTGTGTGATGCTCCTGCATCAAGCCCCACCTTGAGAGCAACTAATATAACCCTAATCTCTAGGGTGAAATACACTAATAGATAGGTAGATAGAACAGAATTGTTAAAATAAGTAATTGCAATTGACATGATGAGATATCATGGGCTATAAAGGTAAACCCTACAAAAATTATCCCTCTCTATCTAAACACCAAGACATGGATATGTTCATTTAGCAAAGGAGTTTAATAATGTATTTGTGATTTTCATAAATAGGAATTGATAAATCTTATAAATTGTAGTACATGTTTTATAATCCAACATGGTCACTTAGCTTAAAGGATGGTGTGATGAATTCCTAAACTAGTTGAGGGTATTTTGTAAATCTAAGATAAAGTAAGGGTGTAATGCTGACAACAAATTAGAAAATATATCTAATTGTTCTAGCATTATGATGAAATGGATTGTGATTCATAAAACACTAGTAAAGACTAATAAGGGATGGACCTAACAATGGCATTAGTTGAATTTAGACAACTCAATACTTTGGGATTCTTCGTATGATTAAGGTAATTAATAAGTTGGACTAGTAAAAGACGTTGATGATGATTATCTAGGACCAATGCAAAGAATTTAGATAGTTTTTGTCTAGGGATGAAATGGACAAGGTGACATTAGATAAATTTACAATGAAACGATAACCTAGAATATTTAAATGATTAATTCGGGTTAACTGATATTTCTCTACTTAATGAGGATTAGAGGAAATGTATCTAATGATATTTTTCTTAATTATGAAGGTTGATATATATGGTTATATAAATTTTAATTTAGGTTATATAGTATGATAGTTAGATATGCTTCATCATTTTATGCTTGAATAATTTTATTTTTCAAAAGGTAAAATTGAGAATGCAATGTTAGATAAATTGCAATGAAATGATAATCTAGAATAATTAGATAATTACACAGAATTAATTAATGTTGTTTGCATTCATCTTATATGAATTAAATGAATTATTCCTTGAGTAATCAAGAAATTGTGAATCTTGAAGGATATTTGCAACTAGGAATTAGATAGATTGATGGAAGGTAATGTTGTGAATAGTTTGTTATTAGAATGGAGTTATGAATATACATATATGTGGTTTAATTACGTTGCTTCGACTATGAGGGTTATTGAACATATTGACATGTGGCATTGAGTGTGTAGGTATAATTCCATAGCCCATGGAATTAGAGATCTCTCGAGAACCCTATGTGATTAAATTGTGAAACCAAGACCATAGTCCATATGGAGGGCTATAGTCTCATTTGTAATATATTTAATTTATAATACTAATTATGAATGTGTCTTTGATTTTTATTTAATTTCATGTGATCTCTAGGATGTGAGTTTGCATCCTACATGAAAATTTTTGGATGCCTTCTTTTAGGGGTTTTTTGAGAGCCTTTAAAAGCTTATTTTTAATTGTTTTCTTGGTTTTGGGACCCTAGGGTAAGTACTTATGGCCATGGGGTTCATTTACACCCTAAAATTGGTCAAGGGCCTTGATTTGACCCCTCCTAATGGTCTATTAAGAGGAGTGACAAAAATCAGGTCTTGGGATGAAGAAGAAATGACTCGTCTTGTCTCATTCCCATTCTGCTAGGTTCATTTATGAACTTGGGGAAGAACACAAAGGACTGACATGTGTGAGCCTCCTTTGTAGGAGACCATAGGAAGAGTGCCCAAGTACACCCTCTATATCCCAAAAAGGTCTCACACATGCGTGAACACTTGTGAGAGAATGTGCTTGAGGGAAGAATGGGAGAATGAAAATTGTCTCTCATTTATAGAACCCAAATTAGGGTTTCCTATTTATTCCCATTTGAGAATGAGAAGAAGGGGGATTTTTGAAAAGGATTCTTTTTCTTGGTTCTTTTTTTGGAGAGTTTGGACTTGTTGATATGGGGAGTTCTTTTGCTTGGTTTCAAAAGGGATTGGAAGATGGAGTTAGAGTTGAATATTTTCCACTCATCTTCTTCATTGTTTGAAGAACTCAAAGAGGTAGGGTTCTTTGCTTCTTGTTTAAATTTTTGCAACAAACTCATAAACATATGCAACAATCTCCTCAAGTGATGACATCAATGACAACCAATTCCAAAATCATGTGCATGAGAAAAATGGAAGTTTTGGGTTATGTGAGTATCACATTGTGTTTCTGATTTATGAGGGAAAATGAGTTAAAGGTTGAATATGTGTTTCATTTATATTTTGGAGATTATTTATTGTGCTTGCAAAATGTTGTATGAGTTTATGTGTAACTCAATTCTTAGAGAGATATCCTAGCTTGCAGGTGACCTATGATTAGGTCAATGGTTAGGAGGTGAACATCCCATAACCATTAGAATGTTTGTTCTATTGTGTAGGTGTGAAAGATTGAGAAAGGAAAGCTACTTTGGGATTATGGAATCACTTGTGTCCACCTTGTATTTGGTTTCTTATTTATAGATAAAAACCTGAAAAATATTCTTGTATTATTGATGTGAGTAAAGTAGTGTAATAGCAATGTAATTTCCTATAAGTATGTTCCATTATAGCAAGAAGAGATAGGAAAATATTGCGCATTGATGGATTATTGGATTGAATTTATTAATGGAGATTAACATATACTTACAAAGAAGCAAATACTACTATGATGCTTGAAAGTTTGAAGTTATAGTTCCATCTTTATTTCATAATATAATGTTTATAATGTAGTGATTGGAAAATAAATCTTAAATGTTACCAAAGGAATGGAAAATACATTTTTATACCCCTTTATTTTTAGGAAAATAAAGACATATTAAAGGAGAAAGAAATATATTCTTATCACAAGTATATTCCTACAAATGGATACATTTCCTCATAGTCCCTTTTGTTTATGTTAACCTTGTTCATTAACATTGTGATACCTAGATTATAAAGAGAGAAATAAATATACGATCAAAAGAGTAAGTGGCTTGAATGAAGTTTCACTATGAGTTGGAAAATTATTTAATATGTCTATTAATGATTTAATATCTATATATTATTGTATAAAGAGATATTCCATGAATGGATATCTAAACAATATGTTCTAAATGTAAATACATATAAATTGCATCTCTGTTTTACAATATTATACATGGATGTATATTAAAAAGATAAAATAAAATAACTAGTTGAAAATATTATAAAATGGTATATTTTAATGTACTATTATGTTTCTTTTAAGGTATAAATGTATTAATTTTATATTTAGGTTAAAATAAATTACATTGTAATTTATATTTGGATAAATGAAATAAATAAAACCCTATTATTAATAAAACAATAGAAAAAGGGGGGTGGAGGGCCTAGTTCGATTGGCTAAAACATCTTGTTGTAGGAAAGAGGTCACAAGGTCTAGTCTACCCTGAAACCTGTGGTACTAGAGGGCATGATGTGCCAACATTGCCGGTCACGTGAAAAAAGTTTACTAGGCGTACTGTAGTTTATAGAGGGGCTACTTGATTCCTCTAGTCTCTCCAGTGTAAAAATACACAATAGAAAAAGGAAAAAATATTAAATTTTTAATCTTCTATTTAAAATAAGAATATATATATATAAACAAATTTTATTGAGCATATAAATATTGGTTTATATTTACATGTTATAAAAAATATACATAAAAAAAAATGTAAATATATTTTAAAGGGGGCCACAGACAAGGCATTCCCCCTGTCATAGCCCTTGCAGAGGAGCTTGACTCCCATAGTGGGCCGCAACATCCCCAAGGTGATCCGTGACTCCCTATGGGGAGCTGCAACCTCCCACAAGGAGTGTTGTAGACTCCCAACAGGGAATGACACAACCCCTCCTTATACCAAAAAAAAAAAAAAACATTACAATACCTTTGTTAATTCTTTTATAACATAATAGAAAAAAGAAAGAAAATATTAAATAAAATAAATACTAGGAAAGAAAAAAAAATAAAAAAGGAAAAAATGATTAAATACATTGTATATATACACACACACTATAGAAAAAAGGAAAAAATATTAACTTTTTATCTTTTATTTAAAATAAGAATATAAGTATATACATTTATATATATACAAATAAATTATATTGAGCATATAGATATTGGTTTATATTTATGTGTTATAAAAAATATACATAAAAAAATAATGTAAATATATTTTAAAGGGGCCATAGATAAGACATTGCCCATGTCATAGCCCTTGCAGAGGAGCTTGACTCCCATAGTGAGCTGTAACATCTCCAAGGGGATTCGTGACTCCCTATGGGGAGCCACAACCTCCCACAAGGAGTGCTACAGACTCCCAACAGGGAATGACACAGGGCACCCCTCCTCGTACCAAAAAAAAGAAAAAAAATAAAATTACAATACATCTCTTAAGTCTTTTGTAACATAATAGAAAAAAGGAAAAAATTATTAAATAAAATAAGTACCATGGACCAAAAAAAGAATATACAAGACAAAAATGATTAAATACATTGTATATACACACTTTTGACTGTATATATCTTTGTATATACTTCTATATATATACAAAAAGGAAAGAAGAAATATACATAGATATAAATATAAGAGAGAAATTAGTAAATTAAGGGCATAAAATATAAAAGTTGTATTTACATATGACATAAATGGGAAGTAGAAAGGAAATAGGAAGATTGGGAAAATAGTGCTAACTTATTCCCAAAGCTTTGAAGCTCTCCCTTCCACTCTCATCCAACTTGCAACACAAATGACTGAGTGAAATAAGAAAAGAGCAACTTTTAAGGAGTCCTTATGACTTAGGGTTAGATTAGTTGTCCTTAAATCTAAAGGTTAAGATTAAAACTCATCTAATGGCAACAAATGACTGCACATTCCATTAACATTTTAATTAGTGTTTACTTTAATTAATAATATCTTAATAGTAAATTAGTCCATGGTAGCCCGAACAATGTCACTAGGACCCTTATTTTAAGTTGTAACTTAAAGTTACTTTAATAATATTTGAATGTGTAGTATGAAACTTAATAAATTAATTAAAAACACTTTTGAAATATTTAAATGTGAACTATATGAATTAATTAAACATCACTTTTGATAATAATTAAATATGAACTTTCAACTTATGATTATTTAAAGTGATTCCTTAATAGAACAAAGTAAATCTAATTATTTAAATTAAAATCCAAGGCCTTCTCAAGACTAGCAGTTCCATGGGACCTCGCAATATTAAATGTTAACTAATAAATGCAAGTTAATTATCTCATGAGAAAACCTAGTGTAATTGGGTTATAAAGATTAAAGTGTATTTAATTGATGGTGAAATTTAACTAATGAGAACATGGGTGAAGAATATGTTACCTCAACTTGAGATTTGTGTCAACTTGTCATATATAAATAATGTTAAATAAATCAAATATGGGCAAAGATCAATCCCCAAAAAATACCTCATAAATTCAAATAGATACCAACTCTTTGTGTCTTAAAGATTAATTACCAAATATTAACCAAGTGGAATAGTTTAACCCTTGAAGTAAATTATGTTGATTTAGTTCCCTTATTATTAAGGGGTTAAGAAATAAATTAAATTGGTAAGTTCGTAAAAGAGGATAATGCCACTTTTTTTCTTCAAGAAATAGGATTGGCAATTAGTGATGATTAATTATTTACTAAGTTGGGTCAAAGTCAAATTTATGTATTTTAATTTCCTTAATCTTAGTAGGCATTTTACTTATGTGTGTTGGCATTTTAATACACACCTCTAGAATGCGAATTAGAAATGGACAACTATGTGTAGTAACCTGCTCTTCAAATTAGGAGGGGAAGCTCCCTCTTTGCTGATGTTGCTCAAAAGAAAGTAAAATAAAACTAATTTGCCTATCTTTTTGGTTTAGCTAAGAGCACAAGGTTATAAAACTCAAATGTTGTAGTTGAGATTTTCTGTTTTGGAATTTCAACTATGACTAAGCCTATTCTAATGATGTTTCTAACTTCTCAAGTAAACGCAGAGCAAGAGAGTTAGAAATGGACAAGGAAGGATTTTTTGAAAAAAATACTTAAATAAACTCTTTTCCAACACGCATCTACTTACTTTCAATGCAAGCTGAAATAAAGATCATATAAGCATAACACAATAAACAAAAATCTGAGACTTTATATCAGGGCAGTAAAGTAGGCACAAGACTTTATTTTCTCAAACTTCAAGAACAAAAGATTACACTTTTGGGACAACATGATTGTAGCAAAATAGGCTTATAGTTTAGCCATCAAACTAGAATACATTGACACAAAACACATGCATTGAACAATACTTGCAGCTAAAGAGGCATGCAATTTTCTCTTACACAAAGTGAACTGACATTGAATAACAACTTGCTACATTACAAACTTGCAATTTGGTATCACAATAACCATTGAAAATAAATGAGCAAGGCTCCTCTTATTTATAGACAAGCAGAGTAGGGAACCCTAAAATCTCCTTGCTTTTACAACCAAGACTTGTAAACATGCAAGCTTTATTTCTAAAACTAAAGAAGATAAACATCTAACCACCTAAGAAAGTAAGAAAAAAAGGAAATGTCAACTATTACATTTTATCTTTTTTCTCTTCTTCAAAGAGTAGATAAGAATTATGACAAGAATAGAAAGAAAGCGGAAATAAAGCTTCTAGATGAAGGCTGCTTTAAATCTCGATCACATTTGCCAAAAAGCTGGAAATTGTGTCTCTGTCAGGTGCATCAATACTATCAATAGAATTTTTTTTCTTTTCTAGGATTTCTTCACCATCTGCAATCGATCTCAGAAAATATTCAACCTCATTGGACGCTTTCTCGAACCTTGCTGACATCATGGAAATTAGCAAAGTTTTATGTTTTTCTTTCATCCACTTCTGTGCAATCTTCTTGCTGTATTTCTCCTTATGCATGTCCCATATTCTTTCACATTCTTCCTTGGAGATAGTCACACTTTCAGGCCAAGGTGGAATTGAGAAACATTTTTTAATCACATTTGGCTTCAAGCTACAAATCATTCTTCCATCTACAGACTGAATCACCTGAGTTGCCAAATTGTAATGCTTTATGCAATCGATTACAAATTCTAGACTCTGCACTGAAATAGGAATGGAGGCTGCTGCAAGTAGTCCGGAGTGACCAAGGTTCCTGACTACAATGTTGCCTGCATTTTCCAATGCTTGCAAGTTGAATACTGGTTTAATGTGGTGCAAGTCAATCTCAACTGTTTTGATGAAGTCGTGATAGAGAGTTGATTTGGTCTTGTACTCGAGGGGAGTGTCTCCATACTGAAAAACTTGAAGAATGACTGTAAACTTACCTATATTCAGACAAGTTTTGAGCAACTTTCTAAATTTAGTTTGTTGTTTTTTTTTCTTCAAACAGACGATTTTTTTTTTTTGAGATATGGGTTTAGCTCATGTTGTGCAGTTTTGCACACACGCCCCACTTGGAGTAGGGACCCTCTTTTCGTGATGTCTTTTGACCTTTGGTTTTATTGGATTTGTCTTTTTAAGGTCTTGAGATATTGGTCTTACTGGTTTTGGTCTTGCCTTGAGGCTTGAATGCTTTAAATTTGGCTTTTGGTGAAAATTCAGGTTTTGACTTGAATCCGGGATTTTCCAGCTCCGACGGATTTTCCTGGGCTCTGGTTCATTGTCTGGTCATCGCTGAATTTTTCGAATCCGGGTTTCTGCTGGACTCCGAGATTTTCCGGTTCTGGCGGATTTTCCCGGACTGCACCAAAATCTTGAACTTAGTTAAAATCCCGATTTCTGCCATTTCCGCAGAATTCGTGTTCATCCAGATTTTCCGCATATCTTGGGATTTTCTGAAATTCCGTCCTGGGCTCAAGTTTCTAAATTTTTCAAGCACGTCTTGTCGCACATTAATGCCTGAGGTACCTTTGCTCAGACGCGTATATGGGTGGATTTGAAGTCTTTTTGGGCTCATTTCGATTTCATTACTCACTTGCTTGCTACTTTGGCGATTGAGAGTTCTTCATTCGAAGCTTTGAGGAGTGATCTTGAGCCGCTTGCGTGGATTGCTTGGGTGCCAGTGTCTGTATTTTTCATTGCTAGGGCATGTTTGCTTTGTGGTCGCTTCTTCGAGCTCGAGTTTCGTCTGGGTTAATCCATGGTAAGTTGTCGATGGCCCTTCCATTTGTTTACACGATGATTGAGTTTTTCTGGATTGGTTGATGGTCATTTTAGGTCGGCCTTTGCTTGATTATGATTTCGTATTTATAGAGCTGGGGTTTGATTTTTCCCTTCACCAGTTTTCATCGTCCCCGCTATGCGTGTTTTGTTCATCAATTGAGTGTCAAATACATCTTTGTAGCTACGTCTGAATAGAACTTTGCCCCCTAAGTATGCCATTCGCCATATTCTGTGGAGATTAGGGTTTTGGTTCATTTGCCTGAATTTGCCAAGGTTCAATAGGGTTATCACGATTTCATGGTTTATGTTCAGCCCGGCCTGCCCATACCTTGAGAAGTCCTTGCGCGCATTGGTTGATCGCCCAAATGATAGTTTTCCTTGAAATTCTTAAGCTTATCCAGGCTCTAATGGCAGGGGTCTGGTTATTGGACTTAGGGCATCATTGTTTTTCCATGAGGTTTGGTTATTCGGAAGTCTTTTGAAATCCAAGTTCAAGTGCATTCCGAATTTTGTTGATTAGCATCAATTTTGGGACCATTAGAATCCCAATTAGCAAGGTTTTGCATGAACTTTCAGTCGTCGGGTTCCCATGGTGTCCGCGGAATTCTAGCGCACCCGGATTTTCCTAGTTTTGGCTAATTCCGCGGAGTATAGCAAATTCCAGAGTATTTGAGTTATCCGCATAAATCCTTCCTACCTGGACTTTTCCGGTTTTTCCTGTCTGATTTTATTTCTTTCAATTTTTTGAAGATAGGATTTATGGAGTAAATGCTAAATGCCAATTTCTTGTTGCCAATGAATGAATTTCATGATTATCTCATAATCTTTGTCCGTACTATGAATTTATTTGACTAATGATGTCTTGGAAACATGAATCCGTCTGGGTCGGATTTCTCCAAAATTCTGCCCCGACTGGATTTTCCCGGCTTACCTCGTTTTCCCAGATTGCTTTGTTTTTCTGGATTTTCAGGGATTGGTGATTTGTGATGGATTTCGATGGCTTTTATGATTTTTTCTAACCTTTGGATTGGAATATATATGATAATTGGAATACTTATGACGATCTTTTGTGAGTGCAGGCTGAGTCAAGCAAGGCCGCTGCAGGAAAATCTAAGGGTGACACGGAGGGGTCCTCCATTTCAGAGGCATAAAGGTTAAGATTGGACACCAAGAGTTAGTTTCCAGAAAGCAAGATATCTTCTGTGTGGTCTGAAGTGTTTGACACCAATGTGGGAGCCTGGAGATACGAGGAGTTCAAAGAGAGAACAGCTCAAAAGGATCTGTCGATCCTAAAACAGGGAATGATGAAGTCCGGACTTGTTCATGTGGCAGGGTTCCCTCCTACAATACAATGCTATGAATTAATCTTGGAGTGTGCCCGGCAGTATGACTTCGACACACAAAGGGTTGTCAACACTGAGGGAAGGGTCTTAGCCAATTTCAGTCCTGTTTCTATTGCCCAAGCCTTTGACATGCCATATTTTCCTTCTGTGTGTGCTCTGAACATGGACATGGCTAGGACATATTATGAGAATGAGCCAACCAAAGCTCAACAGATGATCAATTCCTGGTTGGAAAAGCCGAAGTCACACTATTCTAAACTGCCCAAGCAGTTGCACAGGGTTAAATTCAGGTCAGACATATATGATGCAATTACATTTTTGAGCAGGGTAGCAGGATTGAAGAGTGCCGGAGTATTGGAGAGTTGGATGGTCCATGTAATCAGCAAGATTGAACAGGGAACGAACTACCATTGGGCAGGGCTTATCAGCACTATAATTGATAAACAACTGAGGGATGTCCTAGAAACCAATAGGTTCACCATGTCCTCTTATGTGATGTATGTGCTAGCTCGATTCTACCCATACAGGGGTTTGAATCCATAGGGGACATTTGGACAGGACATAGTCTATGAGATTTACCTGGAATTGCATCTAGGACACAGGGATTATAGAAGGGCCAATGATGCACATCACTAGGATGCTTCAAAATGCGGAGCATGTGAGACTATCAGATGGAGTGAAGGGATTGATAAAGAGATAAGGGGCCTGGTTCATTCAGTTTCCTACCTTCTCTTACATTAGAGTTGATGGATGCTCGGCTGCTCCATACAGGCTACCTAGGTACCCTACTGAGCATATTGTATTATTGGAATTGGTGAGACAAATATGTGAATTTGATGCAATTGTCAAGAAGGAGAAGCATAAAACAGGTTTTGGTGGGGATTTCCCTCTTGGAATTGGTGTAGCAGAGGTGAGTCCTTCTATCCAATCAGCACATGCAGCAGGTGATGAGTTGGCAGCTCATGGTTTCTTCTTCCATTCCAAAAGAACAAACTTTGATATCACTGGGGAAGCACAAAAGAAGGCCACCAAAGAATACCATCATAAAGATGACCTAGAAGACTATTAGGCCAACGTCAAAGATGATTTTGAAGCAAGAAAGAAAAGGTACTCTAGGCTTCTTGTTGATGCAATTAGACAATACAATGTCAAGTTGATCCCTGACCAACTAGAGGATGATGGAAACCTAGTACAAGATCATGCCTATGAATCTGTTAAGGACAGGTCAATTGGAGAAATAAACTAGAATGAGGATGAGGTCACAGAGTTGGAAGACCTAATGGACCCTGTCATGAAATTTACCACTTCATGGCTAAAACATAAGGTTTGGGAGCTGGAGAGTGAGAAGGTACCCTGTACCTTTAATTTGATGGGAAACCTAAATCCCATGTCTACTTCAGAAGAATCCAGGGAAGATGACCCCAAAGGGAAAACTAAGCAAAGCTCACCCTTCAAGATCAAAATCAGAGGCCCTAAGGAAAGTGAGCCGAAGCCAAAAAGAAAGCCAAAAGGGAAGAAGAGAAGTAGAGCTTTGAAGATAGGCAGGTCATCTAATGAGGAAGGAGTTGAAAAGCTAGAAGAAGATGTTCCTCCACCGCCAAAGAAGGCAAGGACAGCTAGAGTTTCAAAGAAGAAGGGTCGAGATACTTCTAAGGAGGAGCCTCCGATTGTTGATGTGGAGAGTTCGGGAGAGAAGACCAAGGTTTATATGAGGAGATCCAGGACTCCTTCTCCTAAGGAGGTTTTGCAAAAGATGGATTCTTCTCCAAAGTTACCAGCTGTGGAGCCATCTAAGGCTGCTTCTCCTCCACCAAGCGTGCATGAGCAAGAGACTCTTGAGGAGCATGAGACCAGTGGAGAGGCTGAACCTTTCAAGGAGGGAGCGCTCTTTGGTGAGGCAGCTGAGCTTGAGGTTGAAGAGGTAGAAAAACTTCCATCTCCATTAGTACAATACGAAGATTCTCCAGCAAGCAGCAGAGGCTATGAGTCACCTGAAAAAGAGAATATCCCTATTAGAACCCCATCACTGGTGCAAGAGGTGGAGATTGAAGTAGAAGATCAAGGTGAGCAGTTACCTGAGAAGGAGAAGGATAAAACACCAGAAAAACAACAGGAAGAAGCAAAAACAAAAGAAATTCGGGTAGAACCTGCTGTCCCGGATTGGCTTGAGAAGGAGATCACAAGAAAGAAACAGGTAGTTGTTGAAGACACTCCCTTGGATTGGGATGAAATGCTATCCAAGATCGGTAAAGGTAAGAAAAAGAAGGCAGCTAAAGTGGTTTCAAGGATAGAAAGGGATGAGGTAAATAACAGAGTTATCCACATTGCCACCCCTGCTGCAGACAAGACTAGAGAAGATGTCACTGGTGAGGATTACAATGTGCAAATTTTCAACCTTGGACCAACATCCCTAGAGCAGGACATTGAGGAGTATGAAGGGTCTAGTGTTGTGATAGTTGACAGATTAAGGAAGGAGACTCAGACTAAGCATGAGCTGAGAAAGGAGAATGAGAGACTTAGGAAATGCTTGGAAGAGGTGATGAAACCTCTACAATCTCTTCACCCATCTTCCTCTGCCACTCCTGGTTTCTTACCCAAGGAAGCCATCTTTGAAATTGAAAGGATGAAGGCCTCTGCTCAAATTGCAACAGATTGGTTGAAGGATGTGCAGGTAAGAGGAGACAGTGCAATCAAGGAGATCCTGTCAGTTGGGAAGGATGCAGTCAGAGATAAGGAATTGCTGGAATATGTGCTATCCCAGGACAAAGAGGAAATTGACCTTCTACTACAGAAATCCAAAGTCATCATGGAATATGGTAAAGATCAGTTGGCTGTGGATGGGATCCTTCCTTCCTCTAGACTTAGTGAGCCATGGGAATGGTTTGAGGCTCTGCAGATTCGGCAGAAGGCCATGAGGAAGATTCAGAAGCAGAAGAAGCTGATAGATGGTGACCTGAACGGAGTATATGAGGGATGCATTGCATTTTTTGAGGTCATGACTGGCAGGAGAAAGATTGCTCCTAAGTACCTAAGTCTGGAACAATTAAAGGAATGGTGGCATGATGTTTATGCTCCAAATTCTGAGAATGTTATAACATGACACCAGCTAGATGATGCAACAACTTATCTGGCAGTAATGGATAAGTATCAATCTCACAAAGATGATTGGGATAAGACTGTTAAGCAGTCAAAGGAGGAGATTGGTTCTATTATGTGCAGACTTAGGATCTTGCCCTTGCCACTTGTCACCGAGCTGGATGTGGTGTTTTTGAAGGTTCAAGGATTGTTGGCCCAGAGCAAGGATAAGGGAGGCGGTAGTTAATGCCATTTTGAGGTTTGTGCTTCCCTATTATTATAGGGCATGTATTGATCCGAGCTACATTGGGGAATGTGTCTAGGCTGGCCTTGATGATGTATCAGCATTTAATGTGTGCCTTATTTTGAAATTCCTAAGGACAACTTGTTTTAGGTGTTTTACTTTGTAAATGTTTGGCTAGGCCGACATATCTTGAGAATTTGCTATAAAGGCATTCCTGCCTCATTGTAAGACATTAGAGATTAGCCATTAGAAAATTAGAGAGAAGAGATAATAGAGCTAAGTTAGAAAAGGAGTTAGAGCAATTTTGTGAATTTCTTGAAGCAAGTATTGTAAACAAAACAGTGGAATTGTTGCAGCATTTTGATGATCTAATACAATTGAAGACATTGTGGTTTTCCTGGTGAAATCTTTTGTGTTATTTTATCTTGCATGGTTCCTGTTGTTTCATCTTTCACATTGCTTAAAGCTTTAGAATTAGTGTCTTGAGAATTATATTAGTTTAGTGAATGATGTTCATGATTTCATATTTGGAATGTTTGTAGCAATCTCTGGTCTATACTCCCAGTAACTATCTGATTGTAGTAGGCTGGTGAAGTCAACCTGGACCATATATTCATATGTGCTTAAGTTCGATTGTGGATGAATATCTATGATTTGAAAATCTATATACCTTAGAAGATTGCACCATTCTTGTGATATTGCATTGTGGGTTGATCAAGGATTGGTTATTTGAGATTGGTCCATTCCGATATCTATTATTTGCATTGTTCATTCTAGAATAGTTTAGATCTTATCATATTTTTGCACCCTTATCTTTTGCTATTTCTTTATCATTGGTTAATTTAGGATTTGAGATCATCATATTGCAATCTGATAAATTGGAAAGATACAGTTTGCTTGTAGTAAGGTCCGATTGTGATTACCAACATTTTCACATATTATCTGAGTTGTTTATGCATTGTCATGACCTGACACCCGAGAGACCTTGGGGTGATTTTCAGTAATTTATTGTTGAGAATAACCTTTCAAGAGAGATAGAATCTTGCATTCTGTCTGAGTTGTTGCTATGCAGAAAACACCATCAACAGATTGGCGCTAGAAGGAGGGCCTGAATGAGCACACTGGATCATTTCTTGAACGCCATCTCTCCAGAGAGATATAGGAGAAATACCAGATCTACCATAGGAGAGGAAGATTTACAAGAATTACAGTTCCCCACTAGGTCAAGAAGGACTTGAGAAAGGGGAGAATCATCATCACCCATCCCTTCACCAGCATCATCCACATCTTCGCATCCAGAAGTTGAAGCCATACCCATCCCTGAAGCAGTTCCCATTCAACAACCTCAGCCTATCGTGAACCAACCACAACCACCACCCCCACTTTTACCAATGGTTTTCCTAGAAAATAATCCATCCCCTTTGTCTTTCAATGCTTACAATGTAATGCCCAAAAACTCTGAGCACTTCTGTTCAAAGTTTCATGTTAATGACCCAAACAGGACTGCAGAAGAGCATATAAGGATCTTCCAAACCTGTCTCAAAGATAGAGGGATTGTCCATGCAGATGTTTCCTGTAGGTTTCCTTATTCACTAGGGGAAGAGGCTTTTTATTGGTACAATCACCTCCCATCTGGCTCAATTCTTAATTGGAGTGATCTTGAAACTGCCTTTTTATAGAAGTTTAGAATACCCATCAGTGCCAATGAATTGTATTTGCAATTCACTAGAGTCAAGAGAGAAGTCAATGAACCAATATCCAGTTTCAATAATAGGTTTCACCGTGCGTACACCAGACTTCAAGATCCTTATGTTTTGGACAACAATACAACCTTGGGAGTCTATTACAAAGCATTAGACAGCCTTACAACAACCTTTCTGAAGTGGAGACCCAACCATCCAGCTAACCTAACTGATGCCTACACAGAAGCTGTTAAGCTTAGCACAGATCTGAGACAACATGTGACTGGATCATTACCTTCTCTAAGACCAGTTGCACATCCCAGTCAGGTTCAGGTAGTAAATCAGGCACTTACCAACCATACTCCAATCCTGAATCTAGTACCTCAATTACCCTTGGTGCCACATCCTGGTCTTCCCATGAGCTAGGTCTCTCCTATGATGAATTTTCCCCAACAGCAGGTTAACCAGCCTATGTATCAGCCGCAGCCAAATAGTTTTCCTACTTATCTGCAAAATTCTGAGGTATTGCATCAGTCCATGGGATCTACTACAATGCCTGTCCCTCCTAAGAGTAATTCAAACCAGATCCCTTGTCGAGATCCAAATAGGGAGAGGAATGATGAAATGGCTGAGCAGATAAAGAAGTTGAATCTAGAGGTGACCTATTTAAGGAATCAAAATAGTCAATTACAAGTTGCTCATAAGAGTATGCAATCCAATCAGAACAGAGAGTTTCTGTAAGGGCATAATTTTGATAGAGGATAGCGTAATGATAGAGGATTCTACAATGACAGGGGATATAATCAAGATAGGGGTTACAATAATGACAGAGGCTACAATAATGATAGGAGACAGAATTTTGATAAGGGACAGGGTAGTGGATCAGGATTTGATAAGA
This sequence comes from Sequoia sempervirens, assembly GCA_007258455.2. Classification (NCBI taxonomy): domain Eukaryota; kingdom Viridiplantae; phylum Streptophyta; class Pinopsida; order Cupressales; family Cupressaceae; genus Sequoia; species Sequoia sempervirens. The sequence goes on along the minus strand of VDFB02099420.1, from coordinate 79,170 downwards.
GGCAATCGCAAAGACAAAGTAGAACCTAGAATACAGGCCCTAATAATGGAGGAGTCCTCACCCCATTGGATCAACCAGCTAATCAAGTGGTCAACCAATCTGCAAATCAGCCAGTCAGTTAGGACAAGCCTCCCAGTGGTGTATATCTAGCTGAAGCAGCCTTTTCAGGGTGGTGTAGGATTCATAAGACAAGTCAGCATTCAGAATTAGAGTGCCCAAAATTCCAAACTGCAGCTTCCATTTTCTAGTATGAGGTAGAGAATAATGCAAATGGGCAGGAGATTGTTCCCTCCAGCCCTTATGATTCTCTTGTGCTAGTATTAAATCATGCTCCTTTCCCAGCAAGTAAGGAAAATGTACCAGAGGAGGAACTTGATTCTCAGGAGGAGAAAATAGATCAAATCTGTAATGGGGATGAAGTGGCTCAGTTATTCAAAGAAACAATGAATGATAATGGCCCCCTTGATCAGGAAAAAAATTATGTTGAAGAGGTACAGATGTTTCAGAGGCAAGGTCTGAGGGATATGCCTCATAGGCGCCCACAGGCTAGAGGACCTTTCACCACTTCCATTCCTCCTCACAACTTCAATACTCCCCCGGATCCTAATGCTAGCAATAATACGTCCTATCCACATGTTTCCAGACAATACCTTTCGAAGGAAAGACAGGTCCAAACTGACCCACAAAAGGAGAAGGCTGTTCAAGCAGGCAAGGACAAGGCGGAGGAACCTTCTAGGGAAGCTTCCACTGATATGAATGAAGAGCAGATGGCTTTGTATGTTCCTGAGGAGTTCAAGAAATTGAAGGTAAATCTTTCAGCATTTGAGTTATTAAGGTTCCCTCCCATTAGGAAGGCAGTTTTAGGTGCTTATGATGCACAGCCTGTGTCTTTGGATAAACCTTCTAATAAGCATAACAACAAGATTTCTAGTTCTCATCCTATGAAAACGCAAGATCAGGCCAACACTCGGACTGACTTTCCCCCTGGAGACAAAGAAAAGGAAAATGACAAGACTCAAGTGGCTCAAGTGGATACTCAGCCTACTTTGTTTCAAGGGAAGACATAAACCCCGCCATTCCTGATCTCTATGCGCATATTCGGTAAGAATCTGCATAATTGTTTACTAGATTCTAGTGCTTCCACCAATGTGATGCCATTTGGAGTTTGTAGAGCTTTAGGGATTACACCTGCTGACTCTCAGAAGAAGGTGACTCAATTGGATAGAACTAAAGTAAATGTGGCGGGAGAATTAAACATGATTCATATGCAGATAGCTTCAGACCCAAGTATTCAACAGGTTATTAATATTTAGGTAGCTGATATCCCTGATGCGTATGGTTTAATTCTGGGAAGAGATTTTACTAAAGCTTTGAATGGTTATGTGTCTACTGATCACTCTCACATGTGGCTTCCCTGGAAAGAAGTGCCCAATCAGATCAGAATTGAGAGAGAGCTAAGAATGAAATACATGATCACATAATACCAAAAGACTTCAACAGAAGTTTTGATATCAGAAGTTGGCATGGGAAATTATATGTTGTCAACACAGTATGAGGAGTCAGACTCAGAGGAGGTATTGATGTTACACACGATTCCTATCGATGCAGAAACAGGATCCAACCATGTTACTGTTTTGACAAAATCAATGGAGGAAGAAGAGGAAACTGAAGATAATCAGATCAGCCTATTAGACAGTTTTCAGGAATTCATAAAGCAGTGTGTTGAAAATCAAATTCACTTAGGTAGAAGGACAAGCTTTGAAGAATTACTCTTACCTAATTGGTGTAGAGTTCATAATGCTTCCCATTCAGATTTGGAGTGTTGTTTATGCCAAACAGCAGTATAACAAGTACAGAAATGCATGAATCCAACCCTGGCAGTTAAAACAGATATACAAGATCCTTAGAAAGACTATCAAGAAAAGAAGCCCGTGTCGTCTGAAAAACCATCCATCAATATTAAGCCAAAGGATGTGATGAAGAAGATTACAGTTGTTGAGTGTTGGACACTTAGATTTGATGGATCCAAGTCCAAGCATGGAGCTGGAGCAGGGTTTGAACTGATCAGTTCAAAAGGTAAGAATTTCTTTGCAGCCCATAGGCTTCAATTTCACTGTACTAACAATGTAGTAGAATATGAGGCGTTAATTCATGGACTTCTTATGACACTTAAGAAAAAGGTTAAGATTCTGCAAGTTTTTGGTGATTCTGAGTTAGTAGTTAAGCAAGTAAGGAAACAATATTCATGCCACGATAGAAGAATGACTAATTATAGGCATAGAGTGTGGGACCTCATTGAGGGATTTGATGCCTTCAACATTCAGCTAATACCATGGCAGAAGAATCAAACAACTAACTCTCTGGCTCAAGCAGCAAGCACTCTGTAGCCTATATCTTTGTCAGGTTTGAAGAAATTCACTGTAGAATTGACTCCTGTGCCTTCAGTCCTGGACAATGTTACTAACTTCCAGGTGTTCGAAGATGACAAGCATATTCTAGATTTTATCACAAATACAGACGTTTTTGTTTCCCAAATCATTGATGAAACAGAGCTTCAGGAAGCAAAACTGGATTTAGGAGTGATGAATCTAAAATCAAATACTATTCTAAGGGGAATGGTACAGTTGGAAAGAATTTTTGATATGGATAAAATCAAGGATCAGGAACGAGAATCAAAGAAGGAGTCTATCAATGGACAATGTGATACTTACAATATGGGAACTGAAGATAGCACCAAGAACATTTTTATTGGCAAAGTATGCACTCCAGAGGAAAGACAAGGAATAATTGTAGCATTGCGTAGCTTTCCTGATATAGTAGCCTGGAGTTATGAAGATTTGAAAACTTATGATACCTCAATCATAACTCATACTATCCCTTTGAAGCCAGGTGCCAAGCCCTTTAGGCAAAGACAGAGACCAATTAATGCATTATTGGAACCAGTCATACAGAAAAAAGTTCAGAAATTGCTATCTGCCAGAGTCATATTTCCTGTTAGGCATTCAACGTGGGTGGCAAACTTGTTCCAGTGAGGAAAAATAATGGAGAAATCAGACTTTGTGTTGATTTCAGGAATTTAAACATATCGTTAGAAAAAGACAACTATCCAGTTCCTTCACTAGATGAAGTACTTCAAATGGTTAATGGATCTTAGATGATGTCCTTTCTGGACGGTTACTCAGGGTATAATCAAGTGATGGTTCAATATGAGGACAGGCACAAGACTGCTTTCACAACTAAATGGGGTACCTTTGCCTACAAAAGGATGCCATTTGGACTCATTAATGCAGGAGCCACATTTCAAAGGGCCATGGATATTGCTTTTAAAGATATCATAGGCAAATGCATCATTATTTATATGGATGATCTGACTGTGTTTTCAAAGAACAGAGGGGATCACATCTTCAGATTTGCACAAAGTGTTTCAAAGGTGCAGGGAATTTGGCATATCCTTGAATCCTAAAAAGTGTATTTTCGGAGTAACAGAGGGAAAGATACTAGGACATGTGATATCAGAGAAGGGAATCGCTATTGATCTAGAAAGAGTGGAGGCCATCCTGAAGATTCAGCCACCTGCTAGCAAAAAGGAAATGAAATCTTTCTTTGGAAAGATCAACTTCGTCAGAAAAATCATTACTGGATTTGCTGAGATTGTTAAGCCACTGAATGCAATGTTGAAGTAGGATGCTAAGATCGAATGGACTACCGAAGCAAAGGAAGCCTTTGTAGAAATCAAAAGAGCCATTGCTGATGCTCCAGTATTGGTAAGTCCTAACTACAGTAAGCCTTTTCACATCTATTCATTTGCTTCAGATCACTCATGTGCAGGAATGCTAACTCAAAAGTCTGATGAGGGAAATGAGCATCCCATTTCCTTTATGAGTGCCCCATTAAAAGATGTTGAGTTGAGATACCCAAGTGTAGAAAAGCAGGCATATGCTCTGGTTAGAGCAGTGAAGAAATTCAGACATTATATCCTCAGGAATAAGGTTTATGCGGTTGTCCCAGACCCCGCAGTCAAGTTACTTCTGATGCAAAATGAGCTAGGAGAGCGTAGGGCTAAGTGGGTGACAATGCTACAAGAGTATGATATTGAGATCCAGCCCATGAAGTTAGTAAGAGGATAGGGCCTTACTCAGACTATGGCAGAAATAGGTCCTGAACTAACTGTCCAGAATTATAACATTGAGGAGGTTTCCCTAGATGGCTGGTATGATGACATAGTTTATTATTTGCTTAACCAACAATCTCCAGGTCATCTTAATGCTGTTCAGAGGAGAGCCTTATGATTGAAGAGTGACAGTTTCATGCTAAAGGGAGCTGTTCTATACAAGAAAAATTATGAGGGAATTTATTTGAGATGCCTTGGGAAACAAGAAGCTGAAAGGGTGATAAACGAATTTCACGAAAAGTATGGCACTGGTCATGGTTCTGCGATTGCCACAACAAATCAGACTTTGAGGGCAGGATATTACTGGCCCACGTTGTTCAAAGACGTCCACCATCATGTCAGGACCTGTCACACGTGCCAAACCGCAACAACAAGGGAAAGGTATGCAACACTTCCACTCCAATCGGTCACTGAGGTAAGGCCTTTTGCTCAGTGGGGTATGGATTTCATAGGCCCCATCAACCCACCATCTTCTGCGGGACACAAGTACATTCTCACTATTACTGATTATTTCACAAGATGGACTGAGGATTTTGCTTGTAGGAAATGTACATCTAAGGTAGTAATTGATTTCTTAGAATCTGCCATTCTTAATCGATTTGGATGCCCTATTGCTGTTGTCTGTGATAATGGTCTTGCTTTCGCGTCTTTAAAATTTTCAAATTGGGCTTTTGACCATGGCATTATTGTGAAGTTTGCGTTCAATTATTATCCTCAGGGTAATGGCTTAGCAGAGTCCTCTAATAAGAACTTATTGACTGTTATCCGCAAGCTGTTAGAGAGGAACCCAAAAGACTGACATACCCAGCTTTGGTTTGCCCTTTGGGCAGATCATACAAGACTTAAGTCATCCATTGGAACATCTCCTTATCACTTGGTATACGGTCTAGAGCCAGTATTCCCTATTCAACTCAAGATCCCAACTTTACAGTTTATAAATGAGTTTTATGATGAAGGGGACAGAAGGGAGTTTAGGTTGACCGAATTATTGCACCTTGAGGAGAAACGAGACAATGCCCTTGAGAATTTTGCCAAACATCAAGGGGTAGTTAAAAGGTGGTTTGACAGGAGGGCTAAGATTAAAGCCTTTAGGATTTTTGACCTAGTCCTATACTGTGATAAACCTCATGATCGCAAAGGGGACCATGGGAAATTTGACAAACTGTGGCTTGGCCCATATCAGATTGCTGAAATACTTAGAGATAATGCCTTCCGTCTGAAGACTCTCACGGGAGAGGACATTCCACTGCCTGTCAATGGGTAGTATTTGAAGCATTATTTCCAATCTTGATTTATTTTTAGCTCCCCTCTTTGTATATAGTTAGTTTAGGTTGCTTTCTATTGTTTTTGTTTGGTTAGAGTAGGTTTCCTTTTGCTTTGCTTGTTTTGCTTTGGTTAGAGTAGGTTTGCTTTGGTTTGTTTGTTTTGGTTTGCGTTGCTCTTGCTCTTGGTTCCTTCTCTTTTTGGGGTCCCTGGTTGCATTTGTATGACAGTGGTGACAAAGTAGGTATGATGTTCTTGGTATTTCTTTTACAAACTCTAATCATCCTTCCAGGGCATTATGGTATGAATTCTCTGCCCAATGTCACTTATCTTTGTGCTGAGGCAAAGGGTTTTCTAGTCAGTTTGAACAGGAATACATTAGGGTATCATATTTTAAATTAAAGATACCTGAAGTTGCATAAGGTCCTTATGAAGTCTGAACAAGTGAAAAATCCTTTTTTCTGCTCTAGTGCCACTGTGGTTCTCATCCCTGAGTGTGAACTTCATTGTTCACAGGTTGAAGTGAAAGCAGTGAAAAGATAAGCAGTATAAAAAAACAAAAAAGAGGGCAATATATATTAAAAATTAAAAGGTTTGAATTCAACTTATCAGGGGGATTTGGATATCTCTATCGAGGCTATAGATGCTTGTCTAGTAGTAGAGCTATGTTCAGGAGAATCACAATGATAACCTCGGCGATAACCTTGTTGGGGCTATGGACGCTTGACTGGCAGCGAGGCTCTATCCAGGTTACTTTTAGAGTATGAATCTTTATGTAGCTTGTTCATACCAAGTTTGGTTCTTATTGCAACTAAAGGAGGATAATGAATGCATATGCACACACTTTGACCCTGGTATAGGAAAGTTTGGATGACTAGAGGGCTTCTTTGTTTTAACATGAATGGTGGCAAGGTAGGTGAGTTGAAACCATGAGTTCTGGGTTCTTGATTCTAGTTTGTCATTGAAATGTTCAGGAGCATTTCCCCAGTAAAGTCGCCATTTGTTGTGCAGTTTTGCACACACGCCCCACTTGGAGTAGGGACCCTCTTTTTGTGATGTCTTTTGACCTTTGGTTTTATTGGATTTGTCTTTTTAAGGTCTTGAGATATTGGTCTTACTGGTTTTGGTCTTGCCTTGAGGCTTGAATGCTTTAAATTTGGATTTTGGTGAAAATCCAGGTTTTGACTTGAATCCGGGATTTTCCAGCTCCAGCGGATTTTCCCCGGCTCTGGTTCATTGTCTAGTCCTCACTGAATTTTCCAAATCTGGGTTTCTGCTGGACTCCGGGATTTTCCGGTTCTGGCGGATTTTCCCGGACTGCGCCAAAATCTCGAACTTAGTGAAAATCCTGGTTTCTGCCATTTCCGTGGAATTTGAGTTCATCCAGATTTTCCGCATATCTTTGGGATTTTCCGAAATTCTGTCCTAGGCTCAGGTTTCAAGATTTTTTAAGCACGTCTTGTCGCTCATTAATGCCCGAGGTACCTTTGCTCAGACACGTATATGGGTGGATTTGAAGTCTTTTTGGGCTCATTTTGATTTCATTACTCACTTGCTTGCTGCTTTGGCGATTGAGAGTTCTTCATTCGAAGCTTTGGAGAGTGATCTTGAGCCGCTTGCGTGGATTGCTTGGGTGCCAGTGTGGATTTTTCGTTGCTAGGGCGTGTTTGCTTTGTGGTCGCTTCTTCGAGCTCGAGTTTTGTATGGGTTAATCCATGGTAAGTTGTTGATGGCCCTTCCATTTGTTTACACGATGATTGAGTTTTTCTGGATTGTTTACACTCCCTTGGATTGGGATGAAATGCTATCTAAGATCGGTAAAGGTAAGAAAAAGAAGGTAGCTAAGGTGGTTTCAAGGATAGAAAGGGATGAGGTAAAGAATAGAGTTATCCACATTGCCACCCCTACTGCAGACAAGACTAGAGAAGATGTCATTGGTGAGGATTACAATGTGCAAACTTTCAACCTTAGACCAGCATCCCTGGAGCAGGACATTGAGGAGTATGAAGGGTCTAGTGCTGTGATAGTTGATAGATTAAGGAAGGAGACTCAGACTAAGCATGAGCTAAGAAAGGAGAATGAGAAACTTAGGAAATACTTGGAAGAGGTGATGAAACCTCTGTAATCTCTTCACCCATCTTCCTCTGCCACTCCTGGTTTCTTACCCAAGGAAACCATCTCTGAAATTGAAAGGATGAAGGCCTCTGCTCAAACTGCAACAGATTGGTTGAAGGATGTGCAGGTAAGAGGAGACAGTGCAATCAAGGAGATCCTGCCAGTTGGGAAGGATGCAGTCAGAGATAAGGAATTGCTGGAATATGTGCTATCCCAGGACAAGGAGGAAATTGACCTTCTACTACAGAAATCCAAAGTCATCATGGAATATGGTAAAGATCAGTTGGCTGTGGATGGGATCCTTCCTTCCTCCAGACTTAGTGAACCATGGGAATGGTTTGAGGCTCTGCAGATTCGTCAGAAGGCCATGAGGAAGATTCAGAAGCGGAAGAAGCTGATAGATGGTGACCTGACCGGATTATATGAGGGATGCATTGCATTTTTTGAGGTCATGACTGGCAGGAGAAAGATTGCCCCTAAGTACCTAAGTTTGGAACAATTAAAGGAATGGTGGCATGATGTTTATGCTCTAGATTCCGAGAATGTTATAACATGACACTAGCTAGATGATGCAACAACTTATCTGGCAGTAATGGATAAGTATCAATCTCACAAAGACGATTGGGATAAGACTGTTAAGCAGTCAAAGGAGGAGATTGGTTCTATTGGGTGTAGACTTAGGATCTTTCCCTTGCCACTTGTCACCGAGCTGGATGTGGTGTTTTTGAAGGTTCAAGGATCGTTGGCCCAGAGCAAGGATAAGGGAGGCGGTAGTTAATGCCATTTTGAGATTTGTGCTTCCCTATTATTATAGGGCATGTATTGATCTGGGCTACATTGGGGAATGTGTCTAGGCCGACCTTGATGATGTATCAGCATTTAATGTGTGCCTTATTTTGAAATTCTTAAGGCCGACTTGTTTTAGCTGTTTTACTTTGTAAATGTTTGGTTGGGTTGACATATCTTGAGAATTTTCTATAAAAGCATTCCTGCCTCATTGTAAGACATTAGAGATTAGACATTAGAAAATTAGAGAGAAGAGATAATAGAGCTAAGTTAGAAAAGGAGTTAGAGCAATTTTGTGAATTTCTTGAAGCAAGTATTGTAAACAAAACAGTGGAATTGTTGCAGCATTTTGATGATCTAATACAATTGAGGACATTGTGGTTTTCCTGGTGAAATCTCGTGTTATTTTATCTTGCATGGTTCCTGTTGTTTCATCTTTCACATTGCTTAAAGATTTAGAATTAGTGTCTTGAGAATTAGATTAGTTTAGTGAATGATGTTCATGATTTCATATTTGGAATGTTTGTAGCAATCTCTGGTCTATACTCCCAGTAACTATCTGATTGTAGTAGGCTGGTGAAGTCAACTTGGACCATATATTCATATGTGCTTAAGTTCGATTGTGGATGAATATCTATGATTTGAAAATCTATATACCTTAGAAGATTGCACCGTTCTTGTGATATTGCATTGTGGGTTGATCAAGGATTGGTTATTTGAGATTGGTCCATTCCAGATATCTGTCATTTGCATTGTTCATTCTAGGAATAGTTTAGATCTTATCATATTCTTGCACCCTTTTCTTTTGCTATTTCTTTATCATTGGGTTAGATTTAGGATTTGAGATCATCATATTGTACAATCTGATAAATTGGAAAGATACAGTCTGCTTGTAGTAAGGTCCGATTGTGATTACTAGCATTTTCACATATTATCTGAGTTGTTTATGCATTGTCATGACCTGACACCCGAGAGACCTTGGGGTGATTTTTAGTAATTTATTGTTGAGAATAACCTTTCAAGAGAGATAGAATCTTGCATTCTGTCTGAGTTGTTGCTGTGTAGAAAATACCATCAATAGCTTAGAATTTCGTTATAAGAAGACGCAGATCGCCTATTTTTGAAAATTTTGAGTGTAGACTAAAAAAGCAGCAAACCCTAATTTCTTTAAATTTTCTTGAAAAAAGATGGCACCTAGGTTTTGTTCAGAAGCACATTTTGAAAGGACCCAAATGATCAAATCTTGAAAATTTTGATGATTTCGAGGACATGCAAGGAAAAGCAGCTACTGCAACTTGAAAGTTTTCTTCAAAAAAAAAGTTTAAAATGATGAGTTGAGATGACCTAGAACAATGAAAATTGAAAACCTTTCCTTCTTCAAAAATTTGATGTTCTGGATGAAAAAAGAATGAAAAAGCAGGCTCTTATGTTGCTAGTCTGAAAATTGATGAACTTTTGAAAAATCATCAAGCTTTGGCTCTTGAATCTTGAAAAGAAAAATTCTTTATGTTTGCTTTTCTCTCCCTTGGACGCCACTTGCAAAAATTATGAAGAAATGGAAGGCAAAGGAATCTTAAATAAGTTTGAGGATGAGAAAATATGCTTTCTTTTTTTTTGCTTTCACTCCTCAAACCCTAGCCTGAGCTTGTGCATTGGACTTAGACTTTTTAATTGTCCATGAAATTTTGAAATTTTAAAAATTTAGCTAAGGCATGGCTTCTTGGGCGTCCTTCTTGGCTGGAGGCGCCTATCTTCATCAGACTTAGTCATTTTTATGAGAATTTCAACTTTTCCTTGATTTTGAACCCCAATTTGGATTTGATTTCGAGCCTCCAGATTGATCCGATGGATGAGCTGAATGTTTCATTGTGGAGATTGATCGAATTTGGCGAGATTGTCTTGGAGGAAACTTTGGCTAAAAACCTCATTTTAACCTTCAAAATCATGGGCACCTATCTCCTCCTGGGGCACCCAACTTTGCCAGTATTAGGTATTTTTGACATTCTTCATTCTCTTCATGTTTTTTGATCTTCTGAAGAATTTGTGATTCTGGGAACTAGGTTGATCCGATTGGTTGACTGTCAGATTCACTAGATAGCTGAGAAGATTCTGAGGGGGGTCTCCTGGGAGCTGCATCTCCTGAAAGTTAAATTTTGGGGGTCAAAAGCTTGGGCACCCAACTTCAATAGAGTTAGAATTTATTCTATGTTTTTCACCTTGCTTTTAACTTTTGATGTTTTGCTCACGTTTTCCCCCCTATTTAGCCTTCGATATCTGATGACTGTCAACTCTGATTGACATGCTAATGGTTTCATCAGAAAGCTTGATCAAATCTGAGGAAGTCATGCTGGAGGCTTCATCTACAAATTCATTATTTTAGGCCCTCAAAAGTTTGGGCACCTATCTCCTTCTAGGGCCCCCATTTCGTCTAGACTTAGTTTTTATTCTGCAAATTTCAACTTTCTTCTTCATTCCACGTGCTTGCCTTTTCCTTGCTCGCCGAAGATGAAATTTTTTCTAAGGCATGAAGGGAGTTGGGGCGCCTGAAGTCTCCAGTGTTAGCCAATTTTTTTCATTTTTCAACTTTGACAACTCCCTTCTTCCATTCTTCGATCTGCGTGCACATTCATCGTTTCCCATCTTCTATTCAGTGCTTGAATGTTTGAATTTGACACCTGGCAGCTGACTGACCTCCATTAATGACTTCAGAGCTCCGAAAATGCTTTCTGAAATTAAAAAAAATAGAATAGACCCACTAGGGAAAAACTGATCGTTTTATGATTCTGACTACACCAGCCTGATGAGGAAGTATTTTTGACTAATCAAAATCAATTTGAACCCTAGAAGCTAAAGTTTCTATTTTAGAAATTTTCTATTTTTAGAAAATTTTGCCAACATCTATTTCGAAAGAAACCCAGAAAACCCAGAAAAAGTTTCTATTTTTAGAAAGTTTCTAAAAATAGCAATTTTCCTAAAAAGTAGGGCCAAAAAACTAAGATCTGGGTTTTGTAGACTTGGTCGCTCTAAGCAGACCTAGATTGTGAAATTCTGAAAATTTCAAGTTTTTTCCCATCATGCAAGACATGTAAACCCCATTTTAATTTGGGGTACAACATTATGCTTAGTCCATTTGAACCTATGGTGTTCTTAAAAGTAATTAATATGTTGGTGACTCTTGGTACTATTTGCACCTTGATTTAATCAAGACTTAAGTAACTAGGTTAACCTTTGGAGAGCTTAAGTTTTCATGTTGCAAGTAGACCCTAATCGTGGTCCTATGGTAAATCCGTTTAATGTTAACTTCCGCACTTGAATTAAGATGTCACAACATGAAGTTGTATAGTTCAAACCAAGACTAGACCCTTAATGCAAGCTAGTGCATGTCCACTCGAGTGGTGAATTTTAAATGTATTAATGTTAAAAAAAAAAAGTCTATTTTCTTAGAGGAAATTTTGGGCATAATAGAAACTAGGTCAACAAAATTTAGTGAGAATCATCTCCTAGCTACACCTTCCCACCATCATATTATTCATATTTTGTAAACCAACCCCAATGTGAGGTCACATGGAAAGAGGTACTAGAGTCTACAAACCACACACCTAATTTATGAATAACCAAGGTAGAAAAAATTCACCACTTTCATCTTGGAAGGATCTTTTAAACTCATCATCAAAATATTACTTTTTATTCTTCTTCTCCTCCTTATAATCTCTTCTTATATGTTGGTGTAGGAGCACATGGTCAAACATGCAATCAACACCAACCAAAAAAAATATCGTTGGTTTGTTTCCGATTTTGGTTTACTTTTGTTCGGTTTTCTCTTTCGCGCAGTGCCTAAACCTCTTAAATTTGACGCTTTAACAAGATATAGAGTTTTGGTGGAATTTTGTCCAATATTGTATTTGCAACTTCGTAGTTCGACATATATATCAAGTGTAAAAGCATAGCCCAGGTACATAAACCATTTGACCCAATGCCACATGAAAAACCGATTGTTGGACATGAACAGAATGAGTTTGTCGAATAAGTCTTAAGAGCAAAAAAAAGATTGGTAGATATAGTTGCAACTACCCCAGCCGATCTGTTTAAAAACATGAACTTACTATGGTGGAGTTAATAGGATTTGATTTGGAACTTAAAATTACAAGATTTGAAAAGGGACACGACAAGGGAGGCATCTTATTGTGGTGTAACGTTCTTCTTTTCTATTGGCCGATTAATTAGCTGGAAAATAACATCAAGTTATGGAATCTTGAAATGGATATTTGCATATGCCTCTTCATCTTCTATGAAAGGAGGATCAAAGAAAGAAAATGAAGATTGTGAGTTTTAAGGGAGAGGAGCTCGCATAGGAGGGATGGGGCCGCATTGAGGAAATGGTGATGCCAAAGGTAGAATATGTGTTGAAATCACATCAACAAATTAAATGAAGGCCAAATGAATGAATAGGTGTGGACAAATTAGAGGAGGAATATAGTTAGAATTGTGTATAAGAACACATGTCAACAAGGGAGTGGAAGAAAAGCCATGCTTGACCAAGTAAAGGAATATGAAGGGGTGGATGAAGATATTTTATTTTTTAAATTAAGAAGATTAAAAAAAATAGGCCGATAGGTTTGTGGGGGAAGAGGAATTGACACCTTACCTTAGAATTTTGATAGGAATGTGAAATGTAGATTTAAAAAGAAGGGTGGGCGTACAAATTTTGGGAAGAGAGAGACCATGAGAGAAGAAAAGGAGCTGTAAAATAGAGAGAAGGGGAAGGTGACTCACAAAGGTAGTGTGTGAGAGAAGAGTAGGTGCATGGGAGAATATAGGTAAGAGGATGTAAAAGGGGTGAGTAGAGGCTGGTAGGGAGGCCGTGCATATAATGAAGTGAGAAGATATGTGTGGGGAGAGAAGATAGGTGTTGAAATTTCCCACGCAAGAGCTTAGTGAAGTAGACATGAGGCTACAAATTGGGATTTATTTGATAGGAGATTGTGCAAACAAGGGAGATTGATTTTCCTTAATTAATTTAAAGTGCACAGAGATTGGGTCCCACACAATATTGAGTAATAGGAAGCAGCTAATGGAGGAATGCATTGATATGGTAAGGGTTGTATAATGAGAGATAGGTCATTTGAATATCATGTATAAATTTAAAGTGTGTTAGATTTAATTAATAAAATCCATTATATTTATTGCAATTTTATTTGGTGCGGGGAAGAGCATCGCCCATATCAACATGTATCTAATATTGTGCGTAGAGAAGAGTTGTTTATTGTAAGTTGTTCATAGAGGGGAGTACCAACTTATGCCAATTGGTATAAGAGAAAGTAGTCTTGAGAGTGGAGAGGATCCAATAGGACCTATGGGTGTTGTGTGAATAGATTGTCGACTAGGGGGAATTTCACACTTAGAGGAAAGTGTGTGAAGTAGTAGAGAAGAAGCTTGTGAGGGTTGTTGCAGGTAGAGGAGTCATGAGTAGTGGATAGCTTGAAGCCACAAAGGAATTTGTTTTGAGAGTGATGACATATTATGAGAGGTGAGATTGCAACATGGAAGATGGGTTGGGTCATGAGGAGACTCATGTAGATACTGTTTTGGGAGTAGTATTGGGAGAATGTGGAGGATGAAATCTTTGAAGTGATGGTAAGGATGGTTTGAGGAAAAGTGGAAAAAAAAGTTGGAATGAGTGAGAGGAAAGTGGTGAAGAAGAGTGAGACAAAGAAAAAGGACAACCAAAAAGAGTATTGCAGCCTGAGTTGGATGGAGAAAGATGAGAGAGAAACCTTTGTAATAGAAGTTGTAGTAGAGACATGCCACGAGGAAGGCATGACAAGAGAAGAAGAAAGGAATGAAGTGAGCAATGAAGAGGTCCCAACAAAGGATGAAGGTGAAGCAGATTTTTTCACACAATTGTTAGTGATTGAGGAAGAGTGGACATTGTGTAAGGAAAGTAGAGGTGCGGAAACACTTTCCTAATGCTAATTCTAAGAAGATAATTCAAACATATGGTTCAATTTCAAATTACAATTCATTAAAGATGCACATTAGCATAATAACAAAACAATTTTTTTTTTAATACAACCATAGAATGGACACCAAATTAAACGTTGGAAAACCCTTTCGGGAGAAAAACCCACACACCAAGAAAAAACACTATGTAGTACAGTGAACAAAGTCCACATACAAAGTTACAGTTTGTTGCTTCCAAAGATGCCAATTCACCACACACAATTTAGGAAGTATTACAATTATTGATCGATCTCGTTCTCACTTTCATTAGACTCACAACTCTACTTAAAACACTTACAACACATTACATTATAGAATTTTCCTTTTGCGAGTAATTCCAATCAATCTGCATCACCAGACCCATGCATGAAACATACTAGTTCAATTCTCATTCATAACAGCAGACAAATTATAACTCAATAGTTACCATATCACTCCATGTCAAAGAGACAACCACAAACCTCTTGCCAATCTACTCGAGTCACACCGATATGTGCTTCTCATGGTACACTGTTTACCAAGTCCATCACCATGTTGATGAGAGATTTTAGCTTTTCCACCGATACAAAAATATCTCATTGATGGCCACTTTACCATTTCAAGTATTTTGGCTTATCAGCTCATTGAAGAGACATTTTCCGAAGTCATGACGAACACTTGAAGTCACATCAACATGAGTGTTGAAGACTTCTATCAGCATGTCAAAGAGACATTTCACAATGTCTCGACAAAGCATCCAGGTCTCTCCAATGCAAAGCCTAATCAAGATGTCGAGGAGACATTGTCTAATGTCTTGGTGATAGTGCAACCTCCTACTGACAAGATACTCCATTGGAGTTTTGGAATGTCGAAGAGACATCTTAGAAACTCCCGCCGAAGTGAGCTACTCTTTTTGACAATGTAAACATGATGCCATAGCAAGGGATATCGGTTTGTCAAGGAGAAAATGGGTCCAGTCTCACCGACCGTGCAATGTCTCTCCAATGAAGAGCTAGGTGATACCTTGAAGGCTTATTGGGTTGTCGGGGAGATAGCTAAGAAAGTCTCGCTGATGGAGCATAGTCTGGATGATCAAGGAGATATGAGAACACTATGTTGCCAATGTCAAGCTAGTAAGTTGAGACACAGTTTCTGACACGTTGAAGCTTGACATTGTAGCGAAAGACGAGGAACAAGAAGTTAAAGTTGACGAGGAGGTGGAATATGTCGCAGTAAAATTCGATGTTGCAGTTGTGAATGAAGATGAGGTAAAGCAGATTTGTGATGATTTTCAAATGTGATGGTAGAAGATGAGATGGATAGAGGACAAGCGCATGTAGTAGATGTTGCGTTGTTGTGTGTAGAGATGGTTGAGGATGTTGTAGGGATTTAGTAGAGGTGGACGGTTAGAGGTGGGTTTGAACCCATGAAGGAGGAGAGGAGTGTGGAAGTATTTGGTGGATGAGGTTAGGCTTTGGTGGACATGAGTCCATGAGGGGGAAAAGGAGGAAGATACAATGCTACTGGAGGGAGAAGGTCCATGTTCAAGAGAAGTGCTAGAAGAAGCGAAAGAAATAGTTATTAGGGAACTTGATACACCGATGGAGTTCATTGCAGATTGTTTACAATCTCAAAGAGTGATTCCATCACTCAACTCCACTATTGTGAGCCTATGCTCACAATCTTTCTACCTGGCGTGTCTAGTGCAGGAGCACGTGAGCGAACATGCAATCAACACTGATAGGCTGTCGTTAGGTCCTATCGCTTTAGTTGAAAAATGCATCAAATGTATCAACCAGGTAGTGTTCGGAGGCTCTATGCAATAGGAAACGTCTAGACTAACTCTCTTAGGATTTTTAAATGTTTGGAACATATGTAAATCAAACTTAACTAAAGGCCATTAAACTATAAAGTGTGGAAATTGTTTGAACTAGAAAGCAGGAAATTATTAAGCTAGAAAGCACAGAATGACTACATTAGAAAGTGTGTGTGGGAAATGTTAGTATCAAAATAAGATAACAAAAACACACCAATGCAACATTAAACTAAAGAAAGCTAAATAGAATGAAATCAAAGAAATCAAACAGAGCTTCTTCATAATCATTCCATTGTCCTCTATCTCCAGTGATTTGCTTGAAGCTGTTGCTATCAGATTGTGTAAGCAAAGCTTCTCAGAATGACAACTTGTAGAACGAGTATGCAAAGAGATAGAATACTTCTCTATCCTATATGCTGGTGGAGTGAAATGTTGATATACGGATATGCACAGGGGTTGTGGATTATGAATGCTTTTGAAGCTATGATATGAGGATGATAGGCCATGATATGGATTGATAATATGCTAAGCTATGTTATGCTATGATTCTAGAGGCTATGGATGCTGGAAGGCTGATTGACTATAGTTTTCCGCACAAAAGCTTCTCTTTTTTTTTTTTTTTTCAAAGACCCGACAGTCCTTTTTATAGCTTTTTGCAGGCAAGAGCCTGGTTGGCAAAGATCAATGGCTGTGAGATTGTCTAGTAATTTTGAATGGTGAAAGATTGAGAAGTTGAGAGGAAGATGGAAGATGTTGGGAGGTTGGAGAGAAGAATGGAGGTTTGTCTTCAACCCACGGGAACAACTTTGCTCAGAAACAGAGAAATTTGTTTGATTTTCTGTTTTGAAGTTATTTCACGGTTGTTGTAGATAATCCAAATTAAATAAATAAATTTATTTAATTTTATGTGAGTTTGAAGATTTAAAACATTTTTGAAATATTTGATTTTAGGACTATAGAAGACTCAATTAAATGCTTGGGATATTTAATTGCGAATAGACTTTAGAAGAATTAATTAAATATTTGGAATATTTAATTGTGAATGGAATTTAGAAGATTTTTAGAAGAGAAGAATATTTAATCTTTATTTGAATAAAATATTCAAGCCAAGATTATATGATAATTAATATAAATAAATCATAATGTTTATTTAATTAATTAAGAAATGGATAAGAAAAGTGATTAAATAAACTTATTTATTTAATCGAA
This sequence comes from Sequoia sempervirens, assembly GCA_007258455.2. Classification (NCBI taxonomy): domain Eukaryota; kingdom Viridiplantae; phylum Streptophyta; class Pinopsida; order Cupressales; family Cupressaceae; genus Sequoia; species Sequoia sempervirens. The sequence continues at coordinate 61,831 of VDFB02099420.1, read as the reverse complement.
ATGAAAGAATGAACAATATAAATAAATTATTTAAATTTATTTATACGCAGATTGAATTTAGAGATTTAATTAATTACCAGACTATTGAGATGTGACCATTTTTAGGTGTATACATTTTGCCTCTCTTTGAAGTGATGTGTTTTATGCATTAGTTCAAAGAATTTTGAAATTTTCCCCATATGCTGATTGTGGAATGTTGATAGATATACGCCCCCTTGGACGATGAATCGATAAGATTTTGATTTTTGTGATTTTTTTTTGAATTTTTAGATTTGTTGGAATTTTATGAATTTTATGATTTTTAAAATGTCGATTCATCGTTTGAAAATGATGATGTGAAGAAATTTACATGGAAAGACTTGAGATGAAAAATTGATGACTTAAATTGCCCCTGCAATGATAGAATGTGATAAAATGCCCCAATTTTGCCTTTAAATTTGTTTCATGATAAATTTGTTTCCAAGGTTGTTGGAAAACAAAGAGTAGCTGATAAATCTATTTCTAAAGTTGTTAAAAACAAATAGTTGTTGATAAGTTTGCTTCTAAGGTTGTTAAAAACAAACATGATTTTGATAAATTTGCTTTCATGAAAATGAAAAACAAAATAGTCTGTTGATAAGTTTGCTTCTAAAGTTGTTAAAAACAAGCAGGATTTTGATAAATTTGTTTTCCATGATGATGAAAAACAAATAGTTTGTTGATAAGTTTGCTTCTAAAGTTGTTAAAAACAAATAGGATTTTGATAAATTTGATTTTCATGATGATGAAAAACAAATAGTTGATATTCAGATTTGATTGATTTGTCATGATGATTTAATATTGATGTTGCTTTGACTTGATGATTCTTCCTATTCAACAGGAGAGATTGAGCATCTTGTAGTTACAGGAAAAATTCCCGAAGACATGGAGATTGATTCCGCAGCTTGTATAGGCGGATAGAGATGTGATTGAGGCATGCAGACTGATCTCGTTACTTGAGATGCCTGAGGTGTGTCTCAATAGAGCCTTATTGAAAACACTTGTAGAGAGGTGGCACAATGATACGAACACCTTTCATTTGCTGATAGGAGAGATTACCGTGACTCCTGAGGATGTGTATCGCATCATGAAGATTCCAGTGATGGGTGAGATAGTGAGATTTGACGGCCGGGAGGCGGGAGGTACTGATGCTTTGAGATGGATATTCAGAGATGATCATATTGCAGGATGTTATATCTCATGGGCGGAGATGACGGATTCGTATGCACCCTTACCTTCCATACTTGCAGGATTCATTGGAGGTGTTTTGTGCCCCGACCATAGGTCGAAGGGTTTTGCAGTCAGGTGGGGTCATGTACTTGAGAGTATGGTGATGCAGGGTACACGATATGCTTGGGGATTGTGCATGCTTGCACATTTATATGATGAGCTACACCATGTTGTGTACAGTCGAGGCCGAAGTTTAGTTGTTGGTTGTTCGCTTTTATAGATATGGGAATGGGAGCATTTTTTTGTTATGCGACCATTGACTCATGGATGACGGCCTATCGGTCAACCGTATACATTCAGATATACCGATGTCATTGCTCAGCCAAGGCTAGGCAAACTGGATCATTGGCAGTGTCTTCTGGATGATCTCGGTACAGTATGCTAGCGGCCCTATGTAGATTATGAGGCATGGCCAGAGGATGCTAGGGAGATGCCCTATGTCTTTACCGCCAGATATCTGATTGGTCGTACTCCTGGGATTATTGAGAGGTTTCTTCTTGGTCGGGTGTGGCGACAGTATGGTCGGCCTCAAGGTATGCCACATGGTTCTTCTATTTATGCGCGTCAGCAGCAGGAGGTTATAGTGTGGGGTCCATGGATTGCATATGATGCAGCAGTGGCAGAGTTCACTGGTTTGGGAGTATAGATGTGGGACTACAAAGCTAATATTCTTGATGGGGGGATGACTCCAGAGTATGGTCAGTATGTGTTGGAACATCCTATGCCATGATTATTTGATCCCGATGAGCTTGCCACTCCAGTTGCAGAGCAGAGACCACATATAGGAGGACATAGGCGACAACGAGAGGCTACTTCAGAGAGTGATGACTTCGAGGAGGATGATGATTATGAGTCAGATGGGGATGGAGATAGCAGTGATGAGGAGAGTGGGGTGATAGTGGTGGAGGTGGCAGGGGTGGAATAGGCGGCAGAGGTAGTGATAGAGGTGGTGGCAGATGTGGACTGTGGATGAGACATTCAACTCCATCGTCATCAGTAGATCCAATGGTGCCGAGTTAGATAGCTACCTTGCAGAGTAGAGTGCAGAGCTTACAGGATCATTTAGCACAGACATAGGCCTTAGTTACACAGCTACAGGGATAGTTGATGATAGTGACGACCAAGAGAGATACAACTAGATGATAGGGTGAGGAGGCCATGGCCTTAGCTGACAGTCTACAGAGAGCTGACCAGAGCCATTCGGGAGGCAGATTTCTATAGGATCAGATACCATGATGCAGTGCCACCCGAGCAGAGAGTGAGTTAAACACAGTCTCGGTCTACACATAGTCGCTCTCGGGCTACCAGCAGGGGTGTATCGCAGCCATTACCTCTAGGAGGGTCATCAGGGGCAGGTGGAGTAGGTCCATCAGGTACAAGTGGAGCCAGTTTATTAGGTGCAGGTGGGACAAGTTCCAAACCAGCACCATCAGAGGATAGCACTTCGTAGTGCTTTTTATATGATGTGTTATCAATTTTTTGTTGAGACGTCTGTATACACACTGATATGATCCCATTTTGGATGATGTTATGTCATGCATAGCTGACATCTTTGTATCTTTTGACATTCATTTTTGAGATAATATGATATGCAGCAATGATTTGTTCATGTGATGAGTATGTCTATTTTCTATATGCATGATGTTTTATGTGATGGTTTCATGATGTTAATGCTTATGATGTATATATATGCATGATTTTTAGATATGAAAATGCAAGTGCAATGTTATGATATGATTGCAATCTATTGATGAGTAAATATGAATGTGAAATGATGGATGGTACAATTTATGAATGCCCATGAATGTTTTGATTATGATATATGCTTTGTTTTTATGATTTTCTAATGCAAATATGTATGAAAAATGTATGTGATGATGTTTTTGTGAATGTCAAAATGTACTCAGTCATTTTATTCAAAAGATATGAAACATTTGATACTTTTCCAGCTTTTGGGAAAAAAATCTATGAAATGCAAAATGCAGAATGTAACTTGAATGTAATCTATATTAACCATGCATATTTATCCGTACAATATTGCCATTCTGAGAGCTTATTTGTGCTTTTTTCGTCATCATAGAGCATTGAAATGTTGAAAGTTAATACAAGCATCAAAGGGTATGTTAGCACCAATGATGACCTGAGTATTGCTTTCATGATTTTTGATATAGCAAGATAATACAAGCATCTAGGTATAATTAAAGTGAGATGACCTGAGTATCGCTTGCATAAACAGACAAGAGTTAACTCGTTTCCCATGCAAATTTTGAAATGTCATCAATGATACTTAGTAGAGCATGTCTCACGACCAATTTTCATAGTACTAATGATTTCCTCACAAACATCAGACAAAGAAAAATCATACTCCTTCCTTGATTTTCTAGTTCAATACATCATCGAATTGCTCCAGAGATATGATAGAAAATCAACCAACAATTCAAATTTTGCCTAAAGTATTTCAAACATTATTCAGATTAAGATCATCCAACTTGGTTATCAACATTAATGTTTTTGTTTTGATTAACGTTGTTTTGATTTCATTGGCATTGAGTGATCATTTTGGTGCTGTGGTTGATTTGATGTGTCAATGTATGTCGTGCTTTGTCAAACCATCATTTGTCCGTTTGTGATGTTCTAAAAGCTCGTTGCCTCTCTCTTGTTTAGTCTGTGTTCCCGCCCCCAGTGTAAACACAACCTAAATATTATGGATATGTACAAATTTCACCAAGCCATGATGAAAGACAAGGATTCCCGTTGCATGATATGGATATGATAGATATGTACAGATGATAGATATAGATAGATGATGCCATAAAGCGAATGCAAGACATAAGCTAATAGATAGAGGAGCCCATTTTGATCACAAGTAGTGCCTGTTTGCCAGGTTTTCACCACTTGTTTTTATTGCACTTTTTTAGATCATGTGAATTTCTTTAGGACCTTTTCTAATTTTTTTGTTTTTTTGGGACTTTTTCTGTTTTATGTATTTTTTCAAGACCTTTTCTGATTTTTTTGTATTTTTTTTAGGACCTTTTCTGATTTTTATGTATTTTTTTAGGACCTTTTCTGATTTTTATGTATTTTTTCAGGACTTTTTCTGATTTTTATGTATTTTTTCAGGACTTTTTCTAATTTTTATGTATTTTTTCAAGACCTTTTCTGATTTTTATGTATTTTTTGAAGACTTTTTCTAATTTTTATGTATTTTTTCAGGACTTTTTCTATTTTTTATGATTCAAACATAGAACTTCTTCAAATGAATGTTGTTGATTGGTTCTTCAAATAGGTCCCCTTCTGACATAGATAACTGATAGGCTCCAGAACCATATGCTATAATGATGACAAATGGACCAAGCCAATTTGGTTCAAATTTTCCTTTCTTTTCTCTGTCTTGCTGATTGCGTGGATTTTCTTTCAAGACTAATCACCTACTTGAAATGTCCGTGGTTTAACTCTGTGATTGTAGCTACGGGACATAACTTGTTGATAACCCTTCAAATGATCAGCTACATGTTGACGTCTTTCATCTAACAATTCTAGCTCTTGCAGATGAGATACTCGGTAGTCTTCATCATTTATCAATCCTTTGAGTGAAACCCTAAACAGAGGTATTTCAACCTCTAATGGTAAGATCGCTTCTGCTCCATATACCAAGGCATATGGGGTAGCCCCTGTTGGTGTGCGAATGCTAGTTTTGTATGCCCACAAAGTTGGATTTAACTAGACATGCCAATCATGATCGACATCATTTACCATCTTCTTCAAGATCTTCAACATTGTTTTGTTTGAAGCTTCTAATTGACCATTTCCTTGTGGATAGTAAGGTGTAGAGAACCTGTGTTGGATGTGAAATCTTTCACAAAGTTCATCAACATCCTGATTCTTGAAAGGCCTCCCATTATCAGTGATGATAGAATTAGGAATTCCATATCGGCAGATGATGTAATTTAGGATAAATGAAGAGATTTGTTTACCGGTCACGGTCATCAAAGGAACAACTTCGATCCATTTTGTAAAATATTCTATAGCTGTGATGATGAATTTATGCCCATTTGAGGATGAAGGATGAATTTTTCCAACAAGATCTAGTCCCCACTGAGAAAAAGGCTATGTCAGAGTGAAAGGATGCAGTTCCTGTGCAGGTGCATGAATAAGATTCCCATGAATCTGGCATTTAGAACACTTCTTGACAAAAGTAAAAGATTCTCTCTCCATGGTAGGCCAATAATATCCCATTCTAACAAGTTTCTTGGCTAAGGTTAAACCACTTGAATGATTTCCACAAATACCACCATGAACCTCTTGTAAGGCTTGTTCAGATTTGTCATGTTCAAGACATCGAAGGAGTGTACCATCAAGACCACGTCGGTAAAGGATATCGGCAATCAAGGTATAATGGGATGATTGGCATATGAAATTACTTTTTTGGTTTCGGGATAAGTCTAGAGATAAGATGTTATTTTTCATATAGGTATAAATCTTTCCATATAAAGGTGAATCATAACCAGTTAAATGACATATGACTTGGGTGTTAGGATTATCATAGGCAGGAGAAAACAATTGTTCCACCAAGAATTCATATCATTTTTGATTTTCTAATAATTGTAACAAGGAGGCAATTGTAGCCATTGCATCTGTAGCTTTATTATCAATCCTTGGGATTTGTGAAAACTTGATTGCCACAAAATACTTTTTAAAATCATCCACCATGTTCTTGTAAGGTAGCAGCTTATCATCTTTAGTTTGATAATCATCATTGATTTGATTAATGACAAGTTGTGAATCACTGTAGACTTGCAACTCTGTAATCCGCCAATCCAATGCTATCTTCATTCCTGTGAGCAATGCTTCATATTCAACTATGTTATTTGTGCAGGGAAACATCAATCGATATGATTTTGGAATGGTATGTCCTTCAGGTGTGACAAAAAGAATCCCTGCCCCCGAGCCATGTTGCATGTAAGATCCATCAAAGTACAATGTCCATGATTTCTTAATTGTTGCTGTGAAGACGTCTGCATCAGGAAACTCAATGTGCATTGGGTTTTCTTCTTGTAAAGGTGCTTCGGCCAACTGATCTATTATGACCTATCCTTTTATAGCTCTTCAATCTACATAGTGAATGTCAAACTCACTTAAGATCATTACCCATTTTGCAAGTCTTCCTGTTAAGGTAGCTTTGCTTAAGAGGTATCTCTAGTGGATCGATTTTGGTTATCAACTTAACTGTATGAGCCAACATATAGTGGCAAAACTTTTGAGAAGAAAACACTACTGCTAGGCAAGCTTTTTCAATGAAAGTGTAGTTTAGTTCATGACTTGTTAAAGTTCTGTTGATATAGTATATGGCTCTTTCTTTGCCTGTAGAATCCTCTCGTGCTAGTAACGCTCCCAAAGATACTTTTTGTTGCTGAAATATAGAGTATGAGCGGCTTTCCTGGAACTGGTGGAATTAGAATGGGTGTATTCATGAGATATTGCTTGATCTGATTAAATGCTGCTTCAGAATTTTCCTCCCATTTGAATGGGACATTTTTATGCAATAGATGTGTAAATGGTAAGCTTTTGTCTACCAGTTGAGCTATAAACCTCCTGATGGATTGTAGTCGTCCTTGCAGTGATCAGAGCTGACTGATATTTCATGGTGGCGGCATGTCCATTATAGCTTGTACTTTTCCTGGATCAACCTCTATGCCCTTTTTTGAAACAATGTATCCCAGGAGTTTTCCAGATTTAACGCCGAAGACACATTTCTTTGGATTGAGTCGAACATTGAACTTCTCCATTTTAATAAAGATCTTTGACAAGATTTCTAGATGTCCTTCTCTTGTGTTGGATTTGGCCAATAAGTCATCCACATAGTCTTCCATGAAGGTGTGCATCATGTCATGGAAATTGGTGGTCATTTCTCTTTGATAAGTCACTCCTACATTCTTAAGCCCAAATGGCATGACATTCCAACAATAGGTACCTCAAGGGCATGTGAACACTATTTTATATTGATCCTCTGGTGCAATCTTTATCTGGTTATATCCTAAAAATCCATCCATTAATGAATACATTGCATGGCCAATAGTTAAATCAACAATCATATCTATGTTTGGAAAAGGAAAGTCATCTTTGGGACATGCTTTGTTCAAATCTCTGAAATTTGTACAAATTCTAATCCTTCCATCTGGCTTTGAAATAAGTACGATATTGAGGATCCATTCTGCATAGTCAATAGATCGAATGAATCCAACATCTAAAAGCTTCTTTAACTCTTCTTTAACCAATAATGCAACATGTTTTTCTGAGTTTTGCTTCACAGGTTTTTCCCCTGTGTTTATAGATAGATGATGCATTATTAGATTAGGATCTAACCCTGGCATATTAGCATATGACCAAGCGAAGTTGATTTGATTCTCCTTCAAGAACTATGTGAATTTTAGTACTTCTTCTACTGTTAATGATGCTGCAAGTTGCAAGATTTTTGGTTGCTCTGTTGTACTATGTTGACTGATTCCATTGGCTCAATCAAAATAGAAGATCTTTCTTGATAATGTTTTGGAAGAGTGTCAAGTTTCTCATCTTTTAGTGCCTCAAAAAGATTTTCACCATCGGATTCGCTCTTTATTTTTCTCTTGTTGTGATCTACCACTGCCATTTTTCAGTTTTCACCAATAGATCCATCTTTTATTTCATTTACTTTGCAGCTAAGATACTTGACACCCTCCCTATCAAAATCTTGAGTATGAGATTCTTCGATGGAACACTTGTTTTCTTGATTAGATGAACAAAGGAAATTTACAATATCCTCATCATCATGAAATGTAGGGATATGGATAGGTGCATCATTGTCCCAATCAATAAGTTCTAAATAGACTAAAGGTATGGGATCATTAGGTTGGATAAAGTCTTGAACTGTCAAAGTCATGACATGGTTGTCATTTTCATTATGTACAAGGTCTATGATGGTATTCTCCTATCGATTATCAATCTCGTTAAAATTTGAATCATCTTCACTTGAGTCATCGTCATATCGTGGTTCAAATTCAAACGATTGTGTTCCCGAGCTTTCTCCTTGTATGAGAATGGGTGCATATTTGTGTATGGTATCAACTTGTTTGTCTCTCCAAAATTCATCGTTATAGATGGTGTCCCATTCATATTCATTAGAATTAGTGTCTGAACCGTTCTGCAATTGGAAAACTGATCCATAAAATTTTTGTAGAGTGATATCTTCATGGGGTTTATCTGAAATTGATTCTCCTTCATGAGTTTGTTGTGCTCGCTGTGAAGGTGACTCTTCCGTATTTTTACCATATCCAAGTCTTGTTTTATCTTTTAAATGTATTGAAATAGGTTGAATTGGCTCAATGATTCCTTCTTTTCTTTTTCCTATAGGACCATTTCCTTCATAGCGCATTCTTTGCATGACGGTATACCCTTTGCCATATTGGTCGGTAGGTAACTTGATGTGCAAGACAGATTCATCTTCATCTTTGTATAACCAGCTTAGTATGTCCCTATCTTCGGGTTCTTCCTCGGTGGTGTTAGCTTTAATGAATTATCCATCAAAATTTGTGATTGGCATAGAAGCTTGGGATGTAGAGGCTGTTGCGATCTTTTGATTTGATAGGGTCGGCTGACCATGTGACCTCAGAGAAGGAGGTAAGCTAGAAAGGCATAGTGAATATTCGCCTACTCCTTTGTCTTTTAAATGTATCTTGGTGTCAAGATTCTTTGTCAATTCTTGCAATTGGCCTTGTAGATTGGAAGAAGAGGCAGTAAGAGCCTCCCTATTGTGTGGCACAAAGGCATCTTGAGTTGCTTGGAGATTTGAACAAGTTTGGGTGCTATTGTAGTCAGCTTGTATAGTTGTTTCTTGTCCATCATACAAAAACTTGAGGCATTGATGGTACGTTGATGGTACCGCCTGCATATCATGAATCCATGGATGAACCAAAAGTATGTTATAGGAAAGATCATGATCTAGAACCTGACAAAAGGTATTTTTCACAACAGGTCCCACTCTGATAGGTAGCATTATTAGTCCTTTAGAAGCTCTTTCTTCATCATCATATGCCTTGATAGTTATTTTCCTTCATGGATCAATGGAATTTTATGATATTCCTAAGGCATGTATTAGCTTTAAGGTACAAATGTTTAAACCGGCTCCTCCATCTATCAAGACATGTCTGATTCGGTGTTTATGGATCATGACTTCAAGATAAAGCGATGAATTATGCGGATGTGTCATGGAGGCATCATCTTTTTCGGAGAATGAAAGCCAATTGGGGGAAGACAAATGTCCCACTATGGCTTGAAATTTGTTTACATCCAGATCAGTGTCTACGGTTGTGTTTTCAAGAGCTTCTTCTAAAATATTCTTGTGTACAGGGGATATTTTGAGAAGTTCAAGGATGGAGATTTGAGTTGATGTTTTTCTCAATTGATCAACTAGATTATAATGACTTGGAGGAGGAATAGCTGCCTTAGATGAACTACCTTTTAGGACAACTTTTGCTTGTCCTCTCATAGTCACATTAACCTGTTGATATTCTTATTTTTCCTTGATTTTGATAACATTAACCCATTGATCATCTACATAGATGTGGCAGATTATGTTGTCTTCAACATTATTTATGCTTTTTGCTTTGGTATATGATGTTTCTCCCTTTTGATAGTTTGGTAAAGGATCTTTGAATGCTTGATGATCATCTTTGGTATGATGTCCTTCAATTGTGATGGTGCCATTGTAAATTAAATCTTGTACTAGATTTCGCAAGGCTTGACAGTTATTTGTTCTATGACCTTTACATTGATGATAATTGCAATAATACGAGTCATTCCATGATGGTGGTTTGACTCATGGCTCATAATCTCTTTGTGGTAGTAAGGTGATAACCTTATTATCGAGAAGCTCCTTGAGAGCAGACTCAAGAGATTGACCCAAAGTGGTAATATTCTGTCGATTTGAAAAGAATGGAGGTCTTGGTAGATTTGATGTTTGGGTATTACCAAGATTGTTATTGAAATTACCATGATTATCCTTGTTGTTTTGATTGGTCATGCTTTCTTGATTGGAGTTTTTTCCTTGTTGATTGTTGTTTCCTTGTTGGTTGGTATTTCCTTGTTGGTTGTTTCGTGGAGCACTTGATAGGTTGAAGATAGATGATCTTGTTCGTAGATTGTTTGCATCCACTATACCATCATGGACAATATTTTTATTTATGTTCCAAAACCTTGTTTTATCATTGTTGTTATGATTGGATGAACTTGGATTATCAAGTTTTATCACTCCTCTTTTGACCAAGGCCCCTTCAATGGTAATTTCCTTTTCAATCAATTTTTCAAAGTTAGGAGGACAATGAAGATTAAGCCTGTAGCTTAATTCTTGATCTAGGCTATTGATGAAGATATCCATCTTTTCCTTTTTAGGAACAAGACGGGAATATCGTGCAAACAATCTTCTCCATCTTTGCAAAAACATAGTGAAAGATTCCCCTACTTTTTGTTTCACTTTACAAAGATCAAGCATGGTTATCTAGTGTTGGATGTTGTAGGCGTATTGTGATATAAACTGATTTATTAACTCCTCAAAGGTTTTGATGGGGGGAGTGATCTTGGAAAGCCACTCCATGGATTGTCCACCCAGACTTCGTGGAAACAATCGCATTAAGTAGGTATCTTCATAAGCGAATTCTAGACTCATATTTCGGAAATCCCTCACATGTTCAATGGGGTCAGTTTTCCCATTGTACCTATCAAATTTAGGGATTTTGCAATGTTTTGGAAAAGGGATCATTTGAAGACTCCTATCAAATGGATAAGGAGATATGTCATCCAAAACATACTTCTTTGTTGCACCCCCTTGCATTTCCTTTATTTGCCCTTGTAATTCTTTTATCTGTTGAGTAAGGGCACTAAAATCATTAGGATTTTCAGGATTCTCTTTAATCCCTTCTATATCAAAATTGGAAGGTAACTTAGCTCCTTGATTAGCTAATGAAAGAAAATATCTTTCTTTGTTTCATTCTAAAATCCTTTCCATAAGAGTATGGAATTGGGGATCCTGCTCTGCTTCTTGAAGCTTTTCTTCTGTTAACTCTTCAGTATGAAATGGATTCTCTTCTTTCTCACTATTATCACCCATTTTGCTTGTGGTACTTTCTCTTTCATCTTTTTCTACGTGATTTCAAGATCTCATGACAATAGGCATAAGCTTTGCCCCAAATTCTACTAACTTTTGATCAAAAGAATGAAATAGTGCAATTTTTGATGGTTATGAAAGTTAGGATAGAATGAACATTCTATGACTTAAAATATTTCTAGTCTTTAGCTCGTGTTTTCCCTACTTGAAAGGATGAAAATCCTGTTGGCGGGAATTTTAAGCAAAAGATCAAGAAAAAAAATGATTTTGCACTTTATGAAGTTTGATCATAGCTTCGTAAAAAGATGGATTTGTGATAAATGCCTAATGTGATTGAGTTCTCTATTGTAGAAATTGATTCAGACGAGTAGAATATTCAATTGCAGTTTGGGGAATATAATAAGAACAAATACGCTGACTGTGGTTGTGCCTTTGAGAAACGGGTCTTCTTTGAAAGAAAGCTCGTGAGTATAACGGTTCTACAACATAATCATTAGTGAAACCTCTAACACAGTCATGATATTGATGGATAAAGGTTCTATGTTTAAGTAAAACCTTTTCACTTTGGTACAAGAATCATCTTTTCTTCAATAGTTTCTTGTAGCTAAGTGGTTTCTTTGGCTTTTTGATTCATTTGAGAATGGATTTCTTAACAAAGGTTGTGGATTTCCAATCTCTTAACATGAGAGTAATCAATGTAATTGTGAGTTTTGGATGATCTTTACTGAATTAATATTTTGAAAACACATCAAGCAAGTTGTAGAATAGTTGTTTTTAAGTCCTATACTAAACATTAAGTGTATGATCAAAATGTTTTTCAAAAATTGTTTTCACAGGTTTTACACATGACAGATAGTTCAAGCAGACTCACTCTTAGTACTCAAGTAGGTCACCATAATAATCAATAGCCTACATCTTAGAACTGCGTCGACTCACATAGCCGTGTCACCCCTGAAGGGGTGCCATGTTTTTGTCTTTTCTAGGCGCGTACTCAGAGTGACAGAAGTGGATACTGGATCCCCTGAGCAAACGATCCTTGGCAGTTATATGGTGAGTATCTTGGGGGTAGATTCTTCCCTCCCTTGCACCGTGATTATTATGATGTTCAAAAACTGACTTCGGCTGGATACTACACTAAGTTCGTAGTAAGGGTTTCCGTTTGGTGCGGCAATAATAAAATCCCCCAGGAGACCTCCCAACCTTTAGAACAAAGGCTTTGGGGATGGTTATCTTGCACACTACCATCAAATGGGATTTTCATCAACCATCCGCATTTGATTAAAGTGGGCTAGAAAACTTGGCTTTAGTTGTTCCCACTTCGGTCATTCCCGTAGGGTGAGTACTTTTTCCCACTATGGTAGGCCTTCTAAAAGGTTTTAACAAAGCTTAAAATTGCATGAAATAGAATAGATGAGTCTGGCATTTTGATCACCCAATTAAGGGGAGAGCATAGGCCTATCACCATTTAATCATAGCAAGCAAGAGTTCAATTTTAAGCCCAAATAAACAATTTTCTATGCTAGGTGAAGATATTGCTTCACAAAGACATGGAGTTATTTTTAGTCCAAAATAGAAAATGAGGTGACTATCCTAGGATTGCTTCATTTTTGAATTAAGTGACTATCCTAGGATTGATTCATTTTTTTAAAGCTCTTACTGGCCGCGGTCGCGTCGGATCCAGTCAAATCCTACTTAAGTTATAGATTACAATTGCAGACTTAAAAATTCTATGCTAAAATAGAAAAATGCGCTAAAATAGACATCAAGAGTGCTAAAACAGAAATGCTCTATGAAAATAGTAAAGAGCGCTATAGAATCAATAAAGGGCGCTATGAAATCTTTAAAGGGTGTTGTAGAATCCTTAACGGGCGTTGAAGAATCTTTAACGGGCGTTGTAGAATACTTAAAGGGCACTGAAGAATCTTTAAAGGGTGTTGTAACAGAGTTAAAGAGTGCTAAAACAGAGTAAAAGAGCGCTAAACTAGGTGTAATATGTGTTGAAGCATGTTTAATGCGCTAATACGCTCTTCCAGCCGTAACCTGTCAGAAAAATCTACGAAAAGATGTTAAAATTGGGGCAAGAGCCCCACGGTGGGCGCCAAAAATGTGTGTGGGAAATGTTAGTATCAAAATAAGATAACAAAAACACACCAATGCAACATTAAACTAAAGAAAGCTAAATAGAACGAAATCAAAGAAATCAAACAGAGCTTCTTCATAATCGTTCCATTGTCCTCTATCTCCAGTGATTTTCTTGAAGTTGTTGCTATCAGATTGTGTAAGCAAAGCTTCTCAGAATGGCAACCTATAGAATGAATATGCAAAGAGAGAGAATACTTCTCTATCCTATATGCTGGTGGAGTGAAATGTTGATATAAGATATGCACAGGGGCTGTGGATTATGAATGCTTTTGAAGCTATGATATGAGGATGATAGGCCATGATATGGATTGCTAATATGCTAAGCTATGCTATGCTATGATTCTAGAGGCTATGGATGCTGGAAGGCTGATTGACTATAGTTTTCCCGTACAAAAGTTTTTTTTTTTTTTTCAAAGACTCGACAGTCCTTTTTATAGCTTTTTGCAGGCAAGAGCCTAGCTGGCAAAGATTGATGGTTGTGAGATTTTCTGGTAATTTTGAATGGTGAAAGATTGAGAAGTTGAGAGGAAGATGGAAGATGTTGGGAGGTTGGAGAGAAGAATGGAGGTTTGTCTTCAACCCACGGGAACAACTTTGCTCAGAAAATAGAAATTTGTTTGATTTTCTGTTTTGAAGTTATTTCCACGGTTGTTGTAGATAATCCAAATTAAATAAATAAATTTATTTAATTTTTACGAGTTTGAAGATTTAAAACATTTTTTGAAATATTTGATTTTAGGACTATAGAAGACTCAATTAAATGTTTGGGATATTTAATTGCGAATAGACTTTAGAAGAATTAATTAAATATTTGGAATATTTAATTGTGAATGGAATTTAGAAGATTTTTAGAAGAGAAGAATATTTAATCTTTATTTGAATAAAATATTCAAGCCAAGATTATATGATAATTAATATAAATAAATCATAATGTTTATTTATTTAATTAAGAAATGGATAAGAAAAGTGATTAAATAAACTTATTTATTTAATTGAAATGAAAGAATGAACAATATAAATAAATTATTTAGATTTATTTATACGCAAATTGAATTCAGAGATTTAATTAAATATTAAAAATATTTAATTAATTACTAGACTATTGAGATGTGACCATTTTTAGATTAATACAGAAAGCATGAAATGTTTAAACTAGAAAGCATAAATGATTAAGCTAGAAAGCATGTAAATTACTTGAAAAGGAAATGCTTGTAATGAAACTATCACAATTATTAACTAATATCTAACTGTCAACGGATAACAAACCTAAAAAACTACAACTAATGACTAGAGTGGGAGCTCCAAAACTTTGGATAACAGGACTAAAGACTATAAACTCAAACTACATCTTGTAGGAATGAATTAACAGAGCTCGACAAACATAAGTAACATTCTCTCACACTTATCATGTACAAAATAAAAACAACAAAATTAAAAATGAAATACTTATCTTTCTATTCTATAGTCCCTCGAGTGGCCAGCTCTCAAGTGCTACTACACTTAACCCAAATAACATAAACTCTGTATCTTTGAAATTAATCCATCCAAGATAATTCCATCACACAATACTAATAACTCAAAATGATATAGGAAAATCTTATTTTATTCATATCAGAAGTATAACTCATAAAACATAGTTCAAGAACATATCACGAGAGCATAATGATATCCAGTATCATTATTTTTGGCTGTTAGATACTTATACAAAAATTGGTAACAAAATCCTATAATTCAGATAGTGAAGATCACCATTGAAAATGTATTCAAAAGAATTCAACTCACTAATGGACTCAAGTGCATAATACAAAGCATTAAAAAGACTTAGAGGGATCCATAAAGTCTTTGAACAAAAATAACATAAAAAATTTAAAAGGCTTGATCCACCATGCACTTCCTAAAATTCTGATGCTTAGACTTTCGGTGCTTGACTTCAACTACTTTGAAGTCTGCTTTAAATCCACTTGGCTAAGCATGATGACCGACCATGCATAATGACCTATTCAACACTAAAAACTATACCATTATGTTAGCGCCGGTTAGCTTATTTCAATCAATTTTAGGAAATAAAGATTACACATTTTTTTCACAAAAAGTAAGCAATTACTAATTCTAATGATAAATAATTGGCAGGGTGAAAATGACTTGGGAGAAACAAGGAAGGGTAATTGGCTTAGTATATTCATGAGGTTAGTTTTACCTCATCACTTATCCCCTTCCTAAGCTTGAGCAAGTCCTCCTCTTTGTTGTTCCCCCTGTCCTCCATTTCCCCCATTTCTGTTTAATTCTTCATATTGAGCATTAAGGTCATAAAAATCATCTGCTTCTCTATCCAGATCCTCGAGATTTCTCATAAAACCCTCATTGAGCCTAACCCTTTTTTTCCATCTTTCAAAATTTTTAGAGTTCTGATCTGTGGTAATATGCACTGTAGGGGGTGGTGAGAGAAGTAATGGGGATTTGTATCTCATTCCAATCCAATCAGTTTTAATTTGCTAAAGAATCTCTACTAAGGATTCTGCTCTTCTGTAGGACCATTGAATGTTTGTAGGTGAAATCACCTCTCTTCTTTTCAGGTGCATGGGAAGAGGAGTGTACCTCTCTTCACAAGCATTCCAATCTCTTCCTATCAATTTTGGGCCCTAGTCTTTAAAATGCTCAAAACACAGCCGAAGGTTATTATTATATTTATTCTTCACAATTTCTTTAATCTTAATACTTTTGAACTGTGCTTTAAAAGCAGAAGGATTCTTGTGAGGGTACCACATTTAGAGACCAATAGTCTTCTCTGCCTGTGCATATTCCCTTGTCCGCTCCTGCCATTGAATTTGGTTCCACATGGTAGATAGAAATGCCCTCAATTGAACTTCACCAACAAAGAAATTAACATAGAAATATGTATATTTCTCCAAAAATAGATTGTGAACAAAGAATTCACACAACAAATATTGTTGATCAAGAGTTGATTATGTGAATGTTTTTACAAACTCTTTGTCATCAGGATCATTTGATTGATTGCTATAAATCCTTAATAGCTTCCACCTCAATATTTTATCATTTAGAAACATGGAATACAATCTAGATGGCCTTCTGTAAGCTAATAGTAACTCACTAATTTGACAGGCATCTTGTTTTTCTCGATAAACCCTGTCAAATAATTAGAAATATGAGAAAAGATAAACAAAGAAGTTGCAAATAAATTTAACACAAATAATACGGTGCTTCCTGCATCTCTTTTTCAATCAATACACTTTACATATTTATAGGATTCTTAAATCTTATTATTTAGGAAACAACATAAACGACATCCCTAAATATATTGAGTTTTTTTAACAACTCAATTACAAAAAAACACTCCTACCACTAACAAACCCTAACAAATAACTATTCTCACATTCGTAATAGTTATGTGAGTTGTGATAACAACTCACATTATTAACTTATGTGAACACTACCATTTAATTTCCCAAGATTCCCTCCCTTAGTGTGAACATGGTAAGAAATCACACCCTACATTTACAGTAGGCCCAACTCTTGTGGGTCATGATCTTGATTCAAAATGAAAGGAACCTCCCATCAACCTTTCATGGTTTTCACACAAGTTTACCACAAACCTAGACATGAATAGGAACCCATCAACTGTCCACCTCGTGTGGTTTTCTGGATCCTCCCAAAAACCCTTTCAAGATCCATGAACTGCATTACACTGGCGCTTTTGTTTGCCACTATGCTTGTACATTAGGGAATAAATCCACATAAATCTAAAAGACCCATACTAGGAAATGTTTCACATCACATTCCATAAGAATACAATGTTCTTAATTGTAGTCACTATTACCGATCACTGCCACTTGATCTCGAACAACATAGACAACCACCACTACCACTGGAAGCTTCCCTTGAATTTAGTCATTTTGGCACAAAATGGGAATGGAACATTGGTTATTATCCGCCCCCCACAATGTCAAATTTTCACTTATTCACATAACTAGGAACACTAAAAAGTGAATCATATCAGGTTGCATGTTACTGTCTAGATCTTGCTACACATGACCACCATTGCCAATGAATGTATTCATTGACTGATCATCTTAACAAAGTACGACAGTTAGAGGATCACCATAGTCAGAGGACCTTTGTAGTCATTTGCTCTCCAATATGATTATTTTTCTAGCATTCACACACCACATTGAAAAGATGAAAAAATAAAACACACTGCATATTTATTTGTCACCATATCATGCATGCGGCCTCGTCATTGGTGACTGACAAGAGGTCACTTATTGACCTCCTTCCTGTTGATGGCGATTTTGGCACCACAACAATGCAAGAAAAATATTGCTATTTTGCTTCTCCTGAAAGAGAAAGGCAACACATGGATGCCTTAGCTCCCAAGGTCTTTGTAGTTGGGTCTCAACTGTGCTGATGTTACTTAGTGGTCAATGCAATAATAATATTCAAGGGGCTTGCTGGTGTTGAGCTTCTGGATTGTTCTAAGATCAAGCATGAAATAAAACCTACTCTAATCGGGGTTTTCAAAGAAATAGAAAAAGATGGATTAGGGCTTTGGGACAGAAAAAAATGACACTTCATCCGAATTAACCAGACCTGTTGCCTTTCAAGGAATTCCTAACTAAAACTGTAGAAAAAACTTAACTTGTGACTAACACACAGTTTCATTCATTCGCAGTGTTGAGTTCAACAATAGATTGCAAGTTACCATTCAAATAAAACATAAAATCAAACTTCATTCCTTGAGAGCCTCTCAAATCAGATGATCAACTCAAGAAAAAAACCATTCTGAAACACAACATGAAATAGATTTTAATCTAGTTGCTTCTACTGTTAGTGAAACAGATAAGCAACATTTACAAAGTTGGCACAATCACCAGTGTACAGATAATCTGTGATTTCAAATTGTTTCCATTTACACTAAGAAAGTTGAAAGATACATTAGTCCCTTCTGGATCTAACTCCTACTCTAAGAAGACAAAAGAAGGTCCTATTACAAAGAATCAGGATCAGCTTCTATCCCCTCTATTCCTATTTGTTCTAATCCTACCAGTTCTACTCTTAATTCTACCCTAGAAGTTCTAACCTTTATAAAGAGGCCAGAATGCCTTATATACAGAATGCACCAACATGAATGTGTTGTCCCCCGCACTAGGGTTTACAAAATATCCGTAGACAGGAGAGTCAACTCTTAGATCTTTCTGAAGAAAGTCAAAACTACATTCAAAGTGGAGCCTCGCTATCCATGCAGATGAAGGATTTCTTACACAGGAGAAGCCTTTTCGATCTTTTGGCAGCTACAACATTAACTCTCCCCTCTTCGTGTCCACCCTTGAACTCTGTTGGGGTCGCCTTGAATGCTCAAAATATCTACATTAATAATGATCTACCCCTATAAGTGGTTGCCACAGCCGTCCCTCTGAGTCATGGTTTCTTCTATCACTTGGCTTCCTTTTTGTTTTGGGACTCCTCTGATCGTTGACCATCTTCTGAAAACACCATCGGGCTGCCTTGCAGATCTATTATCATCTATTCTCAGAAGGAGTCTATCTTACCTACCTTCTATTAGCCTTCTCCACAGGGGTGGTCAACTAGTCAAAGGCCCCTCTTAGCTCCCCCTGATTGGAAGGTCACTTGCCACATAGGATCTCGAGTGGTCAAAAGGTGGTTCACTTGGCTATCACATGTCGGTGAGACACCCCTGGTGTCTTCCCAATGCAATTTCATCTCACAACAGTTATCGACAAGACTTCTTGTTCGGCCAGATGTTGTGACAAGTCCCTATTGGTCATATCGATATCCTTCTTCACATGGGGAACTGATCTTCAATGTCGGGGAGACCATCGTTTGTCATTGTGACCTCATGGAAAAGTCCCTCATTTCACTTGGAGTCTCCCTGAGTTCCTTTTACTCTCGTTGGGCTCACTTCGTTCTTTTAGTGTGACACTGGCAAGTCAGAGGGACATTTGGCTGAAGGCCAAATCTTTGCGCAAGCTTCCTAGTGTCGGTGGGACACCCTTGAATCAGGGAGACCTTATCCCAAACTCCCCTTCTCTTACCGAGCCCTGCTTGTCGTCAGCAAGACTCCTCAATATCACTGAGACCTCCTGGCAAGGATGTTCAACCCTCAGCGAGCCTCTCCATGTCGGCGAGACCTACTTTCTTCACTGAGACTTCTTAGCGAGCTCCCTATGTCATATCGAAAACCGATCCTTCGGTAAGACCATTCATTTTGAGTAGACCTCTTGCGGAAAGTATCATCCCTAGAATATTTTCCATTTCGGGGAGACATTTGATGTAGTCACACCGAGATGGGTTCCGTCGTTGCAAACGCTTCGCTGTAACATCCCTTTGTTAGGAAGATGTCCTACAACGATCCTATGTCCTAGATAAGCTTTACTAGTTCATCCTATTGATCGCCGTGACATACCGATTCTCTTGCCGAAGTTACTTCGTGTCGCTCAGACCTTTCTTGTTCGGCGAGAGAATATAGTGATCCCATTTGTTTCCTTTGGAGTCTTACCGACCCCTTGTTTTGGTGAGACATCCACCGTTCGGTGAGACCTCTGGGTGATGCTATACTGCTTTGCTGATATGCAGACCCTTTTGCTTAGTCGGTGAGACTTCATAAACTCGCCGAAACATCTTGGCAGGGATAACACCTTATGCCAAAGGGATCACCTCTTGATTTCTGATCGCCGTGACATGGAGACTTCATCAAGACCATACGCCGATGAAGATGACTCCTGTCGAAGTGTTTTCCGGTGGTGGGGTAGTCGGTGAAACTTTAGGGATTCGCCGAGACATCTCGGCGAAGAGAGAACATTTGCCGACAGTGTATGCCTTTTGCCGCTGGTCGGTGAGACCTGAAGATCTCGTTGAGACATCTCTCCGAAGGAAAACCCTCATGTCGATAGGAAATTCATGTCGCCGAGATGATGACCCTTGTCTTGTCGAAGGATCTTGCATATGATTTATGATCGCTGTGACATCTCTGGGGTCTTGCCGATAGGCAATATAAACACAGATTTGAACCAAACGAACCATAGGTCGGGGAAACCGTGATAACCCTACACCGATAAGATGCACCATGGGGAGTATTTTGATACTTTGGCTTTCAAACCATTAGAGCCGAGCCACCAGTCGATAAGAGCCTAGAAAAGTCTTGCTGACATTTGCCTTAGCAGATTTTCATGACCAACTGGACTGGAGAATGCATTCGAGCTAAACTCCCTTGGAAAATATCATCATGTATAGGGTTTAATCCTACATTCAACAAAGAAAGCCACAATAAAGATCATACCAACAGTAGTCAATTAATCAAAATCATCATTGAAACGAATCCCATGTCAGTAAGGTGTCGTTAAACCTTCAAACAAAATGATCATACAAACAGTTTGGGTTTCAGGTCGACCCATGAAATCCAAGTCAAGGAGGAATTTTGGAGAATTCCGAGTCAGGCGGATTCCAGTGAAAAAAAACATGAAAACACCCATTAGAGACCTAATCTGATCAATATCAATCAAGGAACAACATGTGAGACCTCAAACTAGCATCAATTAATCATAAAATGCATCATCATTTGTTAACTAGTCCTACTTCCATACTTCCTCACATTTCACTAGATTTCGGGGAAATCCAGGCGGGATGGATTTCTGCGAAGGAGAAAACATTCCTACAAACCCAGAAAAAAGGAAACAACAGATTTCGAGAAAATCTGGAGGAGAAAGAAATACGCGAAGAAGGTATATCTCCTCAGAGGCCTCAGGGATTTTGGGAAAATCCGGTACACGCGAAATTTTGCGAGGACCAAAAATCTCTGAACAACAGCGTTCGCCTGGAGCTTGAGTGAGATCCGGGAAAATTCAGGAGAGAAAGAAATCTGCTAAAATCCATTCCACACGGATTTCAGCAAAGGAGAAAACAAAATCGGGAAAATCCGGTCCTTGCGGAATTCCGCGAGGACCACAAATCCCCAAACAACAGCGCCTAGCCGGAGTTTGAGCGAGATCTGAGAAAATCCAGATTGGGTGGAAAATCCCAAACTCAAGAGAAAACCCAAATTCCAACTGAGGCAGAACCAAAATTAGATCAGACAGAACAAAAGATAAAACATGGAGAAACAGAAGAACTCCCAAAAGCAAAGCAAATAACAGAGGCAAAGAAACGAAAAGAGAAGGGGGACCCATTTTGATCCAAATCAAAGTGGGGTGGTTATGCAAGGCATAACACTTCCTCTGTTGCCTCCATCTTCCATTTATTTTGCTACTTAGAAAATTTTTATTTTGAGGCTCATTTCATCAATTGCGAGGAAATAATATATCCTCCCCCCTCTATGTGAATCTTCTTACAAGGAGTGTTGGGTACCACCGATCATGCACTCCGATTACATAGAGAAAATTTATTTTTTATTATTTTTAACACTTTTATATTTTGACACAATATTAGAACTATTCTCTACAATACTACTTGTCTATGACATAAAATAATTAAATTTTAACTAACAATAATTAGACAATAAATATATAAAAACTCAACTATACACTCAAACTACAAATAATACCTCAAGCCGCAAGTATTAGAGTTGGGCCCAATTACAAAGTAAGCAAATGCACCAAGTAGGCGGATCTGATCACATCACATAATGAATGCGCCATCTATCTTAACACATTGGGTGAAAGAACAATGAACTCCATCTTCCACATGAGAAAGAAATATTTTGTGCTAATAGTAAAGGTTGATCTCAATGAAGCATGAAGAGGAGCCACGACCAACAACAAATCACGACAATCACTCGGTAGAAACAACAAGCTTCAAATCACAAGATTGTCGCTGACAAAAATGATGCTCTTATTCTCCTTGACTTAATGTCACTTGATTAAATGGGAGTCATGGGATAGGAAAGAACATGAACATAACCAAATTCGATGCCAAGTAGAAACCCTTATTGTCAATAAATGAGGCTAGTCAAGGTGGGAGCAACTTCATATACGGATCACGAACAAAAAATAGCCATGTGAAATTAAAAAATGGACAGACCAAAACAATATGAATGTTGGACAATATGAATATCCTAACATAGAAATCATGAGAGCTATGGATTATGAACAAACCAAACCCAAATAGATTAGAAAACCAAGTACACCATGGGTTATGCAAAATGATGGATAGTGATGAAAATTATGCAATGTTGAGGGAAAACACAAATCGTGAACAATTAATATGTTGCCATCTTCTAGGAGATTACAAGTTAACGAGTGCACAAACAAGGCCAATAAGAATGGAAAACCCATGACCAAGGGAAATATGTCATAGATCATGAAGATGTTGCCTGGCCTCAGAATGGTGAAGCATGCACAAGACAATACAAATGAATAGATCTACATACAAATCTGATTAGAAGATGAAGGCTCTAATACCAAATTAGAAATATGGGTAGAGATAAACAAAGAAGCTGCAAATAAATCTAACACAAATAATACAGTGCTTCCTGTATCTCTTTTTCAATCAATACACTTTACATATTTATAGGATTCTTAAATCCTATTATTTAGGAAGCAACATAAACAACATCCCTAAATATATTGAGTTGTTTTAACAACTCAATTACAAACAAACACTCCAACCACTAACAAACTCTAACAAATAACTATTCTCACATCCATAATAGTTATGTGAGTTGTGATAACAACTCACTTTATTAACTTATGTGAACACTAACATTTAATTTCCCAACACAAATGACTCTTTTAGCAAAACTAGCTCCTTTTTCAACCTAGCATTTTCTATGCCTGCTTGCTTTAGAAAGTAACATCTCTCCATCCATGTCCATAGTAATGGAGGTATATGAATTTGGAACCATTCCATTACGGTTGGTTAAGTTTGTACTTCTTTGGACTCCATTGTGGGCTTGACATTAACTTCATGTAAATCCTGTTCCAATTCAACAATTTTGCTTATGGAAGCTTGGAGCTTAGATTTTTGTTTATTCTTTTCTTCCTCAAAAGTAGTAAATAATTGCATAAAATTATTTGTTAATTTTTTGATTTTTCTATCTTTTTTAGACAAATCAGTCACATAATTTTTGCTTTCTTCATCCCACTACTGTATCTGAAATCACAATTGTTCAATGATCTTATCTTTTTGTTCCATTTGCATTTTAAAATCCACAATTTCTTGATTTATTTTCTCTAAAATTGTAGTGTGCACCTCTATTTCTTCCTTTTGTTGGCTTATTTGTTCCTCATTTCCTTGCAACTGATATTTTAATTGAGCAATTTCTGCTCTCAACTTTCCTAGTTCCATTTCTCTTCGATTAGATTCCTCAATCCCTATATCAAAAGAAAAAGAAAATTGGGGATTTCCACATCATCACTAATTATATTTTCCTCAACACTAATGAAATTTTCCTCATCAGGAACATTAAGTGAACCTTGCTCTGTAACTCTATCAATTAAGGGAGATAACTTTCCCATAGGATCATCCTCAACATCCACATAATGGGTTGATTTTTCTCTCTCTTCTTCTTGTCCTGATTGAGATGGCATATCCTCCTTTTCAGCCTCAGGGGATTCATTAGCCTGTTCTTCACTTCCTTTTAAGGTTTCCTCAGATTGCTGATTTTCAATTCCTAGTGACTGTGCTTCAGCATTACATCTCTTTTTAGAGGCACTCAATGTGTCACAAGATACAATTTCACTAGTTTTAACGAATAACCTTTTACTTATCCTTAAAGGAGGAGTTGCTTGCATTGTCACTTTAGTTTTCTTTTTCCTCTTGCAAGGAGGTTGTCCTTCATCTCCTGAATTTATAATTTCAACATTTTCTAATTGACCTAATGTTTCTGAAACATGGGGTAAAGTTTTTGGTGCCTCGTAGTTAGGAGCTATGGTGGTATGTTGAGGTTCAAAAGTTTCTGGAGGATTAGGGGAAGGCTCTTCCAAATGCTGAATTACCCACCCAGATGATTCTCCCTCTTCAAGGTGTCTTTCAGGCTTTGGATTTTCAAATTTTTGCAGATTTTTTCCCATTTTTTTTTTGGTTTCTTTCAAAAATTATATTTACATATCAATTGAATGAGGCCATGGTGTTTGAGTGGCCTTGTACCAATTTTGTAATTTTCTATCATACTAGTGAGAGAGTCACAAAGAAATGCAAGAAAATTAACCCTGAGGGTAGGGTTTTTAGCACCATGGCGCAAATGGGTAAGCAAGTGAAAGGGTGGACCTACTATCACTACTACTTGTACTTCACAAGTAAAATACTTGGTAATCCAGGCCATGAATATTCGTTAGGGCTCCAGAATGGACATTCTCTAGAAACCTTTATTTTGTCCTTTATTACTCATAATTATGAAAGGTTGAGGTTCTCCTTCTCTATGAAATAGTTCTACCATTCTCTGATAAGTGATATTGGTGGTTTCTGATAAATTAATACCTCTATTTTCAAGACCATAAAGATGGGAAATAATTTTAGAACTCACCCGAAATCACTTTCCATGCACTATAGGCTGACCATCTGCAAAGTTCTCCACAAATTCCTTCACTAATTGTTCATTATGCCCCTCAAATTTCTTTATAAATTATAAACATCCGACTCTATGGAACAAGCCTGCGATATACTCAATGCCAGTAATTTGTCCGCTGAAGCCAGTTCAGATTTCTTTTTAGCTCCTCCCATACTGTACTTTTCTTATTGCTTTGCTCAATTTTGTTGAAATGTCGTGGTGCTCAAAGTTGTGTCAACAAAACTGAATTACAAAGTAAAGAAAATATAAAATTTCAATTACTTGTACTTGATACAACCAATGGGACATGAGTTAATTGCTTCATTTGAGCTTCGCTACACTTGCTTGATTACTTTGCATGGGAAAGAGCGCAAAGATTTCCGTACTTCAAGCAACTGTGCAATGGCACAATTTACTAAATTTGGAAAGGGGATGGATCGTGCCAATTAATTTATCTTTATTCAAAATAATTACCTACTTAAAGCAAAAATTGTACGTACCTTATGTCCTATCATCAATTTGAACATCACTTACCTTTGTTGACGTAATGGTATAATTGCATGATTTGGCGAAGGTGGTGGCGAATTTATTATGATGTGGATGGGACAACTAATTAATGGAAGAATTACTATGACGAAAAAGTAGTCATAATAATTATAATTTATTATGAAAGGAGATGGTAATGTAGGGTGTGGATTCTAAGGTGATGATTTTTTTTTAATTAATAGGCATGTGTATGATACTGGAAAATTCAAAGCATTCAGAAAGGAAAAGAATGTACAAAAGTCTGGAGCATTGTTGGAAGATGTGATTGATGTGAGAAATGAAAAGTTCAGGCGCATACTGAGAGATACACTTGGAGTGAAAAAATGAAGTGGAAAAATTCCAGAGTATCGCTAAGAGATGTCGTCGGAATGCAACAACAAAATTTTTGGGGCATTGTCAAAAGATGCAACTAGAGTAGCAACCAATTTTTTTTGGAGCATTGTCGAAAGTTGCAGCCGCAACAGCAACCAAAATTTTTTGGAGCATCGTTGAAAGATGCAGCTAGAAGAAGAAAACAAAATTTTCAGAGCATCACTGAAAAGATGCCACTAGAAGGAAGAAACAACAAAATTCTGGAGCATTGCTGAAAGATGCAGCCAAAATGCAACAAGAAAATTTTTAGAGCATTGCTAAAAGATGCCACCAAAAGAAGTAAGCATAATTAAGGACTTTGGACTTAGAATTTTTGGAGCATCATTGTAAGATGCATCAAACCGCAAGAATAAAATGAGAAATAACACCATTTAAACTTGCAAATTTTGAAGCATCATAACAACTGATCCAACATGTTCTGAAGCATCACAACAACTGAGTCAAGAAGTTCCGGAGCATCATAAGAAGATGCATCATAATTTGTGTTTGATTTAGAATGAAGTCCTGCAAAATGGAAACAAAATTTAGCCAAGTCCAAAGGATGAAAGATTGAAAAGAAATTCCTTGAAGTAATTAGAAACACTTGCACATTCTTTTATTTTTTAGATGGTTGTTTACTATTAATAAGAGCATTCCATTGGCTCTACCATAGCATAATCAATGCATTCCACTTCTCCCTGCATTTCTACCATTTTTGTAAATTCCTCCCTATTAACTGTCTTATGGTAGATGCGTAACCGATGTCCATTGACCAATAAAGTTTGAGTGTCACAATCAATGGGCTTGACATGCACTACTTCATTTAAAAATACCTCAAAAATTTTGTATGGAACTAGCCAATGAGTCCTCAATTTCCCCTGATGATCTTTGTATCGGGAATCGAATAAAAGTGCCCAATCTCCATTATGGAACTCTCTTTCCTTAATATGTTTATCATGCCAAACCTTTCATTGTTGTTGCACTAACTTAGTTTGGTGGAAAAAATCTAGATGAAGTTCATCCAACTCACTAAGCTGTAAGACTCTTTCATCCTGGGCTTGTTTGAGATCTAAACCTAACTCCATTGCTATTCATGGGGTTTGGAGTTCAAATTCAATGGGTAGAAGTGGTTTCTTCCCAAAGAATAACTTGTATGGACTAAAACCAGTGGTTGATTTCCAAGTTGTGTTACAAGGCCAAATGGCTTTAGGTAGTTTCCTAGCCCAATCTTTCCTTCCAGATGAAACCATTTTTGTTAAAAAAATTTCTAGCTCCCTGTTAGTGACCTCTATTTGACCATTTTCTTATGGATGATAGGGTGATGAATTCTTATGGCTTACCTAGAAATGATCAGTGAAGGCTAAGAGAACCTTAGACATAAATTGGGGTCCCTGATCTATGACAATTATCCTAGGGGCTCCAAATTTGAGGAAACTTTTATTACACAGGAAATCAACTACCTATTCTTCCCTAGCAACTTTTAAAGCTTGAACTTCTGCCCATTTAGTCAGATATTCGGTATAAACCAAGATGCACTCTTTTCCTTGTGAAGAAGGGTTTATAGCACCAATAATATTCAATCCCCATTTTTCAAATGGTTCAAGGACTACTTAAGGTTGCAGAGGAATTTCATTGGATGCAGTAGGTGTCCCTATCCTTTGGCACTCATCACAATGGTGGACATATTTCTTGAAATCTTTATGCATAGAGGGCTAGTAATATCCTGCACCTAAAATTTTATGGGACGTCCTCTTGGAAAAATAATGGTCTCCAGAAGGGTCATCATGGAAAACTCTAAGGATGCTATAGGTTTCATCTGCCCTAACACAACGTTGTAAAACCATGTCAGGACCACATCGAAATAATATCCCATTAATCCACTTGAATGGAGCACTTTCTTGAATGAGGCGTTTCTTCTGTTTTGATGTGAAATAAGTGGAAATTTTTTGAGGTGGCTAAGTCATTGGCGATATTAGGAAACCAATGGTTTTTAATGGAGATGGAAAATAGATTTTCATCTGGGAATTCATCTTGTACAAAAACACAATCACCATCATCTTGTTTGATTCAAGATAGGAAATCTACAACTACGTTGAATTCTTGTAAAAGTAGTAACCATCTAATTATCCTTCCATTCACTACCAGTTTGTTCATTAGGTATTTAATGGCTGAGTGATTTGGATACATAGTGACTTTATACCCTGTAATGTAGTGTTGAAACTTCTTAATTTCATGCACTATATCTAGAAATTCCTTATTTGTGGTGGTGTAATTCCATTCAGTGGGAGTCAAGTTTTTGCTTATGAAATAGATGGCATATTTCCCCCATTCTCATCCTCCTATCCTAAAACTACTCCAATAGCATCATTAGAAGCATCAACATAAATATGGAACAAGAGGTTCTAATTAGGTCCATGTAGGATAGGAGTAGAGATGAGTTTCTTCTTAGTGATTTCAAATGATGATTTACACTTAGGTGTCCAAATAAAATCTACATTCTTTTGAAGGAGAGAAAACATAGGGGCTACAATCTTGCTAAATTTTTGTATGAATCTGCGATAGCATCCAACATTCCCTAAGAAGGTTCCAATGTCAATTTAGGTCTTTGGGGTCAGAATTTGTTGTATCACCTCTATTTTCTTAAGATGACCTTTATCCCTTTAGTTGAAATGTGGTGTCCCAACACTATTCCTTGTTCCACCATTATCATACATTTTTCATGGCTTGGGAATAGATGATGGTCCTCACATCGCTTCAATACTTTATCTAGAATTTGAAGGGATTCTTCAAAATTTGACACTTACATAGTGAATTCATCCATGTAAAATTCCACATAGTCATTTACCAGTTCAACAAATATTGCCAGGATAGCTCTCTGAAAAGTTGTAGGAGCATTGCATAGCCCAAAAGGAAGAACTTGATATGCAAATATTAACCAAGGGCATGTAAAAGTTTTTTTATCTTGGTCCTCTACTGCTACTTGTATATGGCTGTATCCACTGAATCCATCTAGGAATGAGAAATACTTTCTCCCAGCCAGATTATCCAAGACCTAGTCTACAAATGGTAGGAGAAAGTAATCTTTATGGGTTGCTTTGTTAAGTTCCCTATAGTCAACGTACACTCTCCACTTCCCATTTTTCTTTGGAACAAAAACTAGAGGTGAAACCAATTTGTTGTCAGAAATGGGATAGATAAATCCCACTTGCAAGAGTTTCTAAATTTCGGTTTTAACAATGTCTTTCAAGGCATGATTAAGTCTCCATTGTGGCTGATGAATTGGTAAAAAATCCTCTATATAGATGTGATAAGTACAAACACTTGGGTGTATACCCCTCATTTCTGTGTAGTCCCAAGAAAAATCTTTAGATCTATTCACCAAGATATCAAATAATTTATGCTCTTCTAGTTCTATTAGCCAGCTATTAATATTCAAAGTTTTCCGTGGGAACAACATGATGGTTTTGACACTTGGATGGTTGGAGGTGACAGTATACATTGGTCTTGTCAAAGTGTTAAGAGGATAGCTATGTGGTATGGTTCTATGAAGTCTAGCAATATCTTCAAATAAATGATCCATTTTTGGAATGATATTAGCTAGAGGACAAGGTAATCCCATGAAGTTGGTGTTGTAAAAAAAAATGTGGTCTACTTTGATTGGTTGTCCTAGAATTTATTCTACGTCCAACATCTCTTCATCGCTTGAGTCCATGGTAATATTTTCCATATTGTTTTCTAGTTCATCCTCCAACTCTTCTCCATGTTGTTTGATGACTACCATAGCAAGTGAAGCTAGGTTTTCCTGCCCGTTGGGACCTTCTGGTTCATCAACCCATACTTTATTATATTCAGCTGGCTTGGCAGGAGGATACAATAATAGGTGTTTGCTATTAGGACCATGTGAAATGGTCATTCCTCCCTTTATGCAGTCAATCTTGGCTACAACAATAGCCAACCATGGACTTCTGAGGATTATTGGATAACTATCTTTTGGTGTGAGGGGCTGAATTATTTGAAATTCCATTGGATATTCCCAACCATCAACCTTAACAAGAATGTTTTCTATGACACCCTTTGGAATAGCTATGGATTGATTTTCCATTTGTAACATTGTAGTTGTGGTGAGTCCTAATTTTTCCATCACATCAATACTCATTACATTAATGGTTTCTCCTAAGTCCACAAGTTCATTAGGTATTGCTACCTCATTGATTGTTACTGTTATAAGTGGACTACTTGGGTCATCATATTTTGGAGCTATGGTCTTTCCAGCCCAAAAGTTAGCTAGGTAACCATTTATGTGAACAATATTTATCCCTTTTGGTTTTCTTCTTGGAGTTTTGATGCACAACTTTTTTATCAGTTAGTTTAATTCAGGAATCTCCTCAATAACTTGTAACAAAGGGACCTCAATTTGTAGTTGTTTGATCTCTTGTATCAGAGTAGTTTCGATAGACAGGGACATTTTTAGAGGAATTTTCAAAATATTTGGTTTCAAATGCTCTAGAAAAGTCACTTGAGTTTTCTCTTTAGGAGTAGAGTCCTTTAAAGGAGCATTTGGAGACTAACCACCCTCCTCCCGAGGTGTTTCAGAAGCTCTAGCTGGATTTGGAGTAAAGGTCGTGTCTTGGGTACTAATGGGGTTTTGGTCTAAAGGTGTGGAAGGTGTGTTATTTTTCTCAGCAAACTCTTTAATGGGCTTGTCCAGAATCTCAACTATGGTCAGCTGCAAAAGTGTTTTTCCTGACCTTAACTGTAGGTTTCCACAATGAATAACATTCAATCTAGTCACATTTTTTTTGTTTCGTAGAATACACTAGGGTATTTTGAAAATTGTTCTTTGGATTAGGAACAAGTTGTGCTAGAAGTTGGGGTTGGTTAACCTGTTCATTTTGTTGAGGATTCTGAGGGCCTGGTAAAAGATTCTATTGTTGATTAGGCATCCTTCTTGGCCCAGTGTAATACTAGTTTTTAGGTTGATTCCACTAAGGAGCAGGATTTTGAGGATACCATGGTTGTTGAGTCTAGTTTTTCTATTGAGGATTTCCCCAAGACTGATTTTCCCATTTAGGTTGTCCCCAAGGGTAAGTTCTCCAGTTCGGTGGTGTTGGTGGAGGAGCTTGAGGCCAAGGTGTTTCCTATTGATTGTTATTCCAGTTGTTTTGGGGCTTCTAGGAGGGATTTGAGTTTTGACCATAAGAAAAATTTCCTCCAGGTATTTGATTCACAAGATTAATCTCTTTTTCAACCTGAGTTGTCCTTTTCTTGGAATTCTTGATTGCACTAAGGAGCTCATATTGATTAGTAGCATGATTCTTCTCACAAACTTGGAAGACATCAACCTTGTCCAAGGGGCATTTTCTCAAGAGATGTTTGTTTCGACACCTAGGACAATAGATGGATAAGGTCTCAGGGTTATGCATTTTGTCTTGTATTCCATCTAGTTTGGTGTTTAATTGAATGATAATGTCATTCTTGAGGTTGGCTATTTCCTCACACAATTGTCCTATTTCATTGGAACCTTTAAAAAGAGTAGAATTATAGATACCTCCTCGAGTATGAGATAAATTCTAACATAATTCAGTGATATCATCAAGTCCAAGTTGGGAGACATCTCCTTTTCCCATTAAATAAAGACTTCTCTTAGCATCATCATCAAGTCCCTTAAGAAACATGGTCTTCAGATTTTCTAGACTGATGGCCTCTCCTCCACATTGTTTGGATAAGAAGATAAACCTATCTAGGTAATCTTCTAGGCTTTCATCCTTGTTCTACCTAATTTTGAACAGTTCCTCTTTCCTATCATTGACTATACAGTAGCTTTGGTATTTTTCCAAGAAGGCAGACTCCATTTCATCCCAAGAGGTTATTGATCTTGAAGCTAATCCCATAAACCAACACATTGCAATGTCCTTCAAGGTGGAGGGAAAAAGCTTCAGTTTCTAGTTATCATTCTTGTAGTCATATGTCTGACACATAACTTTAAATTCAAATAGGAACTGGCAGGATCTTAAGAGGATAAACCTCTGAAAGTTGGCAAAAAGGATGGTAAATTTTTTTTCATAGGTATATCATCATCTGCATCAATACGAATAGGATAAGTGAATGTCTGCAGTCCCCCTGCTGGGTTAGCACCATTCCTTCGGTCACCCATAACATTGAAAGGGATGCATTCCTCTTCAAAAGTTTGTTCATCAAAGATTTGTTCTAATTTTTGAGGCTCTAGAGTACGCAAAAGGATAGTTTCCTCTACAAATGTTTGTTCTAATGGGTAAATTTTTGGGGTATACTAGGTCTTAGGTTGATCTTTCCTGATCAATTCTTTGGAAAATTCTTCAGACGAGACTTCCTCATTCCCACTTGTAGTTGGAACGTCTCTTGGGGGGTTTTTGGTACATATCTTCTATGGGGGCCTCATTTCCTGACCATGCAGAAAAAGAAGCCTAGCAACTATTTTTGTTCCTAAAAGAGGTATTCAAACAATCTCCTACTAACACTAGAAAAATAAGGGTCCCCGACAATGACACCAAAAAGTGATAGGCTATCGTTAGGTCCTACCGCTTTATTTGAAAAATGCATCAAATGTATCAACCGAGTAGTGTTCGAAGGCTATATGCAATAGGAAACGTCTTGAATAATTATCTCAGGCTTTTTAAATGTTTGGAACAGTTGTAAATCAAACTTAACTAAAGGCCATTAAACTATAAAGCATGGAAATTGTTTGAACTAGAAAGAAGGAAATTATTAAGGTAGAAAGCATATAATGACTACACTAGAAAGCATGAAATATTTAAACTAGAAAGCATAAATGATTAAGCTAGAAATCATGTAAATTACTTGAAAATGAAATAATTGTAATGAAACTATAACAGCTATTAACTAGTATCTAACTATCAATGGATAACAAACTTAACAACCTACAACTAATGACCAAAGTGGGATATCCAAAACTTCAGATAACAGGACTAAAGACTATAAACTCAAACTACAACCTATAGGAATGACTTAACAAAGCTCGACACACATAAGTAACATTCACTCACACTTATCATGTATAGAATAAAAACAATAGAATTAAAAATGAAATACTTATCTTTCTATTCTATAGTCCCTTGAGTGGCCAGCTCTCGGGTGCTACTACACTTAACCTAGATTACATAAACTCTATATCTTCGAAATTAATCCATCCAAGTCAATTCCATCACACAATACTAATAACTTAGAATGAGATGGGAAAAGCTTATTTTATTCATATCAAAAGTATAACTCTGAAAAAATAGTTCAAGAACATATCATGACATCATAATGATATCTAGTATCATTATTTCTAGTGGCTACAAATTTATACAAAAGCTGGTAACAAAATCCTATAATTCAGATGGTGAAGATCACCATTGAAAAAATCTTCAACAAAATTCAACTAACTAACAGAATCAAGTTCATAATACAAAGCATTAAAAAGACTCAGAGTGAGCCATAAATTCTTTAAACGCAAATAACATAAAACATTTAAAAGACTCGATCCACCATGCACTTCCCAAAATTTTGGCGCCTAGACTTTCGTTGCTTGTCTTCAACTGCTTTGAAGTTTGCTTTAAATCCACTTGGATGAGCATGATGACCGACAGTGCATAATTACTTGTTGAACACTAAAAACTATACCATTATGCTAGCGCCGGTTAGCTTATTTCACTCAATTTTAGGAAATAAAGATTATACATTTTTTCACAAAAAAGTAAGCAATTACTAATCCTAAAGATAAATAATTGGTAGGGTGAAAATGACTTGGGAGAAACAAGGAAGGGTAATTGGCTTAGTATATTCATGAGGTTATTTTTACCTCATCAAACACCAACCCAAAAAAAAATATCATTGGTTTGTTTCCAAATTTGATTTGTCTTTGTTTGAGTTTTCTCTCTTTCACGCAGTGTCTAAACCTCTTAAATTTGATGTTTTAACACGATATAACATTTTGGGGGAATTTTGTCAAATGTAGTATTTGCAACTGCCTTGTTTGACATATATCCGAAGTGTAAAAGCATATCTCATAAACCATTTGAGCCAATGCCACATGAAACACCGATTGCTGGA
This sequence comes from Sequoia sempervirens, assembly GCA_007258455.2. NCBI lineage: Eukaryota > Viridiplantae > Streptophyta > Pinopsida > Cupressales > Cupressaceae > Sequoia > Sequoia sempervirens. The sequence continues at coordinate 27,803 of VDFB02099420.1, read as the reverse complement.
CATGAACAAAATGAATTTGTTGAAGAAGTCTTAAGAGAAAAATAAAATTGGTAGATATAGTTGTAACTACCCTGGCTGATGTGTTTGAAGACATGGAGTTACAATGGTGGATTTAATAGGATTTGATTTGGCACTTAAAATACAAGATTTGAAGCCGATAAGGGCGTGGTTTGGTGGTCAAGTCGCTTGGTTGTAGTGACAACCACCAGGGTTCAAACCCTTGTTGGGCCAAAGTGCTCGCAGGCCTTGTGCCTTCGCTGGGCCTTTGTGCTCGCAAGTTTGGTTGTTTCTTGTGGTTTGTTTTATCCGGTTCATAGCTCCGGTCAAAAAAGCGTTTACCCCTAATAATATGGGTGCATTGCACCTTTTAAAAAAAAAATACAAGATTTGAAAAGGGATACAATATGGGAGGCATTTTATTTTGGTGTAACATCTTTTCTGTTGGCCAATTTATTATTTGGAAAAATAACATTAAGTTATAGAATATTGAAATGGATATTTACATATGCCTCTTCATCTTCTATGAAAGGAGGATCGAAGAAAGACAATGAACATCACGGGTTTGAAGGGAGAGGAGGTCACGTAGGAGGGAGGAGGCTATGTTGGGGAAATGGTGATTCCAAATGTAGAATATGTGTTGAAATCACATCAAAAAATTAAATGAAGGGAAAATGAATGAATAGGTGCACACAAATTGGAGGAGGAATACAATTATAATTGTGTATAACAACACAAGTTGACAAGGGAGTGGAAGAAAATCCATGCTACACCAAGTAAAGGAATATGAAGGGATAGATGAAAATAATTTATTTTGTAGATTAAGAAGATGAAAAAAATAGGGTGATACATTTGTGCGGGAAGAGGAATCAACACCTTAACTCAGAAGTTTGATAGGAATATGAAATGCAGATTTAAAAACAAGGGTGGGTGTGCAAAGCTTGGAAAGAGAGAGCCTGTGAGAGGAGAAGAAAAGGGGATACAAAATAGAGAAAAGGGAAAGGTGACTCACAATGACAACATGTGAGAGAAGAGTAGGGGTGTGGGAGAATATAGGTAAGAGGCTGTAAAAGGGGTGAATAGAGGCTGGCAGGGAGGTCGTGCAAATAATGAAGTGAGAAGATAGGTGTGGGAAGAGAAGGTAGGAACTGAGGAAATTTACTAGACGTGAGGTTGCAGATTGGGACTTGATTGACAGGAGATTATGGAAGCAAGGGTGATCAATTTTCCTTAAGTAATTTGAAGTGCATATAGATTGGGGCCCATATAGCATTGAGTAATAGGAAGCAACTAATGGAGGAATGCATTGGTATGGTAAAGGTTGTATAATGATAGAGATGTCATTTGAAGACCATGTATAAATTCAAAGTGTGTTAGATTTAATTAATAAAATCCATTATATTTGCTGTAATTTTTTTTGGTGTGGGGAAGAGCATCGCCCATGTCAATGTATGTATGTGATTGCGGGTATGGAGAAGAGTTGTTTATTGTAAGTTGTTGGCAGAGGGGAGTACCTTCTTGTATCAATTGGTATTAGAGTGGGTAGTACTAAGAGTGGAGAGGATCCACTAGGACCTACGGGTGCTGTGTGAACAAATTGTTAATCAAGAGGAAATTCTAACTCATAGGAAAGTTTATGAAGTAGTAGAGAATAAGCTCGTGAGGGATGTTGTAGGTAGAGTAATCCTGAGTAGTGGAGAGCTTGAAGCCACAAAGGAATTTATTTTAAGAGTGATGAAAAATTATGAGAGGTGAGATTGTAGTAGGCAAGATGGGTTGGGTCTCGAGGAGACCCATGTAGATACTATTTTGGGAGCAATATTGAGAGAATGTGGAGGATGAAATGTTTGAAGTGATGGAAAGGATGGTTCGAGGAAAAGTGTAAAAGGGTGTTGGAATGAGTGAGAGGAAAGTTGTGAAGAAGAGTGAGATGAAGAAAGAGGACAATGAAAAAGAGTATTGCAGTCTATGTTGGATGGAGAAGTATGAGAGTGCAACCCTCGTAGAAGAAGTTGCAGTAGAGACATGCCATGAGGAAGGAATGACGAGAGAAGAAGAAAGTAATGAAGTGAGCAGTGAAGAGGTCGTAGTGAAGGGTGAAGGTGAAGCAGATTTGTTCGCATAGATGTTGGTGATTGAGCAAGAGTGGATGTTGAAGCTTGATGTTGCAATGAAGGGTGAGGAACGAGAAGTTGCAGTTGACAAGGAGGTGGAAGATGTCGTAGTGAAATTGAATGTTTCTGTTTCAAATGACGATGAGGTAAACCAAATTTGTGATGTTATGTCATTTTCAAATGTGATAGTAGAAGATGAGATGGATAGAGGACAGGAAAATGTAATAGATGTTGCGTTTTTGTGTGTAGAGATGGTTGAGGATGTTGTAGGGATTTAGTGGAGGTGGATGGCTAGAGGTGGGTTTGAACCCATGGAGGAGGAGAGGAGTGTGGAAGGTATTTGGTGGAGGAGGTCGAGATTTGGTGGACATGAGTCCACAAGGGGAGAAAGGGATGAAGATGTAATGTTGTTGGATGGAGGTGGTTTGTGTTCTAGAGAAGTGCTGGAAGAAGTGAAAGAAATGGTTATTAGGGCACTTGATATAGTGATGGAGTTTGTTATAGATTGTTTACAATCTCAAAGAGTGATTCCATCACTCAACTCCACTATTGTGAGTCCATGCTCACAATATTTCTACCTAGCATGTTTGGTGCAAGAGCAAGTAGGCGGATAGGCAATCGACACCAACCAAAAAAATATCATTGGTTTTTTTTTTGTTGGTTTTCTCTCTTTTGCACAGTGCCTAAACCTCTTAAATTTGATGCTTTAATAGGATATAGAGTTTTGGTGGAATTTTGTCAAATGTTGTACTTGCAATTGCCTTGTTTGACATATATATGAAGTGTAAAGAATAGATTGGTTACATAAACCATTTGAGCCAATGCCACATGAAACATTGATTGTTAGACATGGACAAAATGAATTTGTCGAAGAATTATTAAGAGAAAAAAAAGATTGGTAGATATAGTTGCAACTGCCTTGGCTGATGTGTTTGAAAACATGGAGTTATGATGGTGGAGTTAATAGGATTTGATTTGGAACTTAAAAATACAAGATTTGAAAAGGGACGTGACAGGAAAGGCATTTTATTTTTGTGTAATGTTCTTTTTTGTTGGCCAATTTATTATTTGGAAAAATAACATCAGATTATGGAATCTTGAAATGGATATTTACATATGCCTCTTCATCTTCTATGAAATGGGGATCGAAGAAAGATAATGAAGATCATGGGTTTGAAGGGAGAGGAGGTCGCCTAGGAGGGAGGAGGTTGCATTGGGGAAATGGTGATGCCAAACGCAAAATATGTGTTGAAATCAAATTAGCAAATTAAATGAAGGCCAAATGAATGAATAGGTGCACATAGATTAGAGGAGGAATACAGTTAGAATTGTGTATAATAGCACACGTTGAAAAGGGAGTGGAAGAAAAGCCACGTTAGACCAAGTAAAGGAATATGAAGGGGTGAATGAAGATATTTTATTTTCCAGATTAATAAGATAAAAAAAATAGATTGATAGGTTTGTGGGGGAAGAGGAATCAACACCTTACCTCATAAGTTTGATAGGAATGTGAAATGTAGATTTAAAAACAAGGGTGGGTGTGCAAATTTTGGCAAAAGAGAGTCCATGAGAGGAGAAGAAAAGGGGTTGCAAAATAGAGCAAAGGGGAAGGAAACTCACAAAGGGAGCGCGTGAGAGAAGAGTAGGCGAGTGGAAGAATACATGTAAGAGGCTTTAAAAGGGGTGAGTAGATGCTAGCAAGAAGGTCATGCAGATAATGAAGTGAGAAGAAATTCGTGGGAAGAGAAGATAGGTGGTAAGGAAATTTCCCATGTAGGATCTTAGTGAAGTAGAGGTGAGGTTGTAGATTGGGATTTGTTTGATAGGAGATTGTGCAAGCAAAGGTGATCGATTTTCCTTAAGTAATTTGAAGTGCACAAAGATTGGGGCCTGCACATCATTGAGTAATGGGAAGCAAAAAATGGAGGAATGCATTGATATGGTAAAGGTTGTATAATGAGAGATAGGTCATTTGAAGATCATGTATAAATTCAAAGTGTGTTAGATCTAATTAATAAAATCCATTATATTTTCTACAATTTTGTTTGGTGTGTGGTAGAGCATCGCCTATGTCAATGTGTATCTGAGATTGTGGGTATGGAGAAGAGTTGTTTATTGTAAGTTGTTGGAAGAGGGGAGTACCCTCTTGCATCTAATGTCTAGTTTTTTGTAGTTCCAAAATTTCACCTTGAACTTACTAGGAGATTTGGATCTAGAATTATTATTCTTCTTGACTTCTTTGGATCTTCCATGAGCCGCTAGGGCCTACTTAGTTGATAGAATTTTTCTCTCATTTCTTTAGGAATTAAATATGCAATAGATTTTTTCATCTTTAACTTGGTTGTAGCGCTCCCAATAGCCATAACAAGGTAGTTCCATGAATTTGGAAGAGAACATCAGAAAGTCATATACCAATCCTCTTCACCCATTTTTACTCCCATGCAGTGCAACCAAGTAACTACCATATTGGATGTATTTATATGTTTGAACATAAACAAACCATCCTCCATCTCGAGGGTATATAACTTATTTCTCAAGAAAATATTATTCACCAAGGATTTGGCTTGATCAATTTCTCCAAGATTCCTCTAAATTTTCACTATAGTAGTCTCTTTATGCACATTCAACAACACTGAATCAACCAAATTGATTCTAATAAGACTCTTTTCTTTTCTATGCATCTTGTCCTAGTCTTCTTGTGATGTAGTTGTAGGTTTATATTCATATAATATAGCCTATAGTCTTGGTCTAGGACCACATCCTCCATCTCGAGATTATAAAACTCAATATTTTTGGCTAATAACTTCTCTATCTCTATGCATGATGTGTTTTCCATCCATTCCTACAATAAGATCAAAAACCTCTTTGTGCAAGCTCCCACTCAAATGAAGATAATTACAAAAACCCTCTACCCTGGAATAAAAGATGATTAGGATTTGACACCAAATGAAATGAGGCATGGTAGGTGGAAATGCTTCCTACACTAATATTATGAGGAGAGTGTTGTACAAATTTTGATATTTTAACAATTAAAAAATGAAAAAACACATTTAAATAGAAAATATATGGTATATATCATAACATAGGTGATATGGGGAAAACCCCACACACCAAAGAAATAGAGTAAGTTATTTACTAAACCATGATTCAAATAAATTTGTAGGGAAATCCATCACAAGAGTATCACCAACCAAATATTTGGAGGAATTCTTACAACTTCACAATATCTACAAAAATCTACACACAACTTCCATCTCAAAAACTTATCTATAGGAGATAAAAATAAAACCAAAAACCATCAAATAGTAATTAAATAACTATGAACAAAAAACACCCAAAAATGGTGCCCAAATTATCCCCCATCAAATATTCCTTATGATGTGTCAGAATACACATCCTAATTTTTTCAACGAGTGTAACTCCCCATTATAACTCTTTTATGCATCCAACAATTTTTTTACATTTCATATGAAAATTTCTAGATGCCATAAATTTTGGCCAGCGCATTGATTGTGTTAGAAATTGAGATATTAGGATAATAATAATTATAAACAAGATATAAAATAAATTAAATGAGAACCATACACGCATAGATTTTACACATTACACAAGATGTACATGGGAAAAACCCTTTGGGATGCATACAATTTGCTTTAGATCAACTCACATTTGGAGTACCTTCGTATGTAATTTTTATGTGTTTTCTTGCACATGATGTGATCTACCATGTTGTGCTTCTTGGAATTTATTTATGTTAGTTTTCTTTGGATGATCCTTGTTTTCCTTGTTGGCACAAGGATACAAAGAAAATGAATCTATCATGACATTCATCTATGTGTATCTCCATTCTTCTTTATATCATCAACATTATTGTCTTGTGTTTTCCTTTTGAGAATGATGCAAGGCGTTGATACATTTAGGTATCTTACATGTTGAACCAAAAGTGCATATGTTGTATTCATGTGCCATTCCTTCATTGTGTTCGTAGTTCTATGAGTATCTAGGGAATGGCGTTGATTCTAAGCATTATCATATTATATATTATCTATGGTTTATACTGAGCCAAATCCACAGATCCCTTATGTGCTATATATTGTCTTCTAATGTGAATTTGTTTTGGGGGAAATCCATTGTCATGAGTTAGCTTTGTTAGGAGCACATCATTGGCATAGGGTTTTCCTGTAAGGAAAATCAGATGCGGAAAACAATTCTCCTAACATCAATACCTCAGGAAAGAATGTAGATACACTTTAAAATTTACAATTACAGTCTAATTAAGATGCACTATGAAATAGATAATAGAAACAGAGTATTTGACAATCACACATGAACACCAAATATACGTGGGAAAACCCTTATGGGAGAAAAACCCACCACACCAAGAGAAATCACTTTGTATTACAGTAATGAAATTACATACAAATTCCAGACTTATCTTTCTGGTGTCATTATACAGCAGCATTCACCATTAACATTCTTGTATAGGAATCTTCACGTTACAGTCCAAATAATTCATCCACTGATACAATCACTCAATAACCTGTCGATTCAACCAACCGATTACAAACTGTAATCACATAGTATATCCATGTCGAAATCTATCTGTAGAACTTCCTCATAGAACCATCACAACTGACTGTCTTCCAACTATTCCCATTCGGCTCCTCCTATTCGTCCACGAGACTCCACATAGGACAGGCTTACTCGGTCAACAAAATTTGCAATGTACTAGCATCTCGGTGAGACACTAACAGTGTCTTTCCGATGCCACATAGACTTCATATCGATGTCACCAAGAGACTCTGTTATCACTAAGACATTCTATCGAGCTCCATGAGTTACACCGAGTCACCAAGTAGTCGCCCAGACCTATCACATTCACCAGGAGACCATAGCGAGTCACCAAATGTATACCAAAGACACAAGTCATATCGAGCTCCAAAGGATAGTCGACAAGACATACCGATATCGCCAAGAGGTTTCTCTAAGACATAAAGGTTACCCCAAAGTGTTCACCCGTCACCAAGACATTTCCCTTCGTTGAGAGAACATACTGATCTCCATATGTTACCCCAAAGACTCTTCATCATCGGCAAGACTCATCAAAGTCGTTGGGACTTCTTACTGAGACCTCTGTGTTCCACCGATGACAAACATTCGCCAAGAGCTACACCGAAGACTTCAAAAGATGTTCCTGTCAGTGAGACCTTCAACGTTCACTGAGATGTCTTCTCAGGATCCTTGAGTTACCCCGATAGCCATCGGCTATTGGCAAGACAACCTTTAGTCGCTAAGACGTTTCTTCGACCACTTTTGAGTTACTCCAAAGAATGCATGAATGTTTCCCTGTCGGCGTGACCTTCTCTATTCGTTGGGACTTCTTAGCGAGAACCCTTAGCTATCCCGAAGCCCACGGTTGCCAAGAGTCTCCCTGAAATATCATTGAATGGCTTGTCGGCCAGAGGTCTCCCAAGCACTATGAGGTCATAACAAATACATTATGTCATAGCAATAGACTCCACAATGCAATCTTTGGGCAAGACATTTGCAAGGTCACAACGATCTGTACAAACCAAAATGAATCAAGCTGCTAGTTGGCCAGACAATGAAGATGTCACACCGATTTGTCTCTAATGGAGGTTTCAGCCTGTATAGTTTGAGGCACATATTTCCAACAATCTCCCACTTGATGAAGATCATATAGGCACCTCCAGAGCACATCATAACTTACTGAAAATCATGGGTACTAAGGCCCATTGAACTGGCACACCACCTGAACTTATCTGTGCTCACTGGCTTCGTCAATGAATATGCAACATTCTCCAGAGTATGAACCTTTTCCAAACTGACCTTTCCATCCTCAATCATATCTCGTACAAAGTGGTACTTTACATCAATATGTTTCATCCTAGCATGGAAAGTAGGGTTCTTTGCCAGACAAATTGCACTCTGACTGTCACATAAAATAGTCATTTCACCTGCATCAAAACCAATGTTAGAACACAAATGTTTCAACCAAACTGCTTCTTTACAAGCATGAGTAGCTGTCATGTATTCAGTCTCCATAGTGGACAAAGCAATTACAGCCTGCCGCTTGCTCATCCAACTCACTGCACCACCATTCATCATGAATATGTATCCACTGGTGGATCTCCTGCTATCAATGTCCCCTGCCCAATTAGAATCTACATAACCTCGAACGCTGAGAGTCCTCTGTGATTCAATTGAATTCCCATGGTAACACAAAGCAAAATATGAAGTACCTTTCAAATATCTAAACACTCTCTTCACAGCATCCCAATGCGTTCTTCCTGGATTAGCCATAAATCGACTAAGTACTCCCACTGCTTGGGCAATGTCTGGCCTTGTACAGACCATTGCATACATAAGACTGCATATTGCACTAGCATAGGGTACACTAGTCATGTCCTCCATCTCAGTAGGAGATTTTGGACAGTCCTCAACAGATAGCTTCGTTCCCTGCATGACTGGAACCACTAGCTGTTTGCAATCATTCATACAAAATCTCTCAAGAACAGTTCTGATATACTTACTTTGACTGAGCCATAGTTTTCTATTCTTCCTATCCCTGGTTATCTCCATCCCTGGAATATACCTTGCCGCACCAAGATCCTTCATTTTGAACTTAGCAGACAACTGAGACTTAAGATCAGAAATCATTAGCTTGCTATTTCCTATGAACAACATATCACCAACATAGAGAGCAATAACTAATACTTGATCACTTTCAGCTTTATAATATACACAGTGATCAGATTTTGATCTCACAAATCCCAAAGATAATACAAATGTATCAAATTTCTGGTACCACATTCTAGGTGACTGTTTTAACCCATACAGAGACTTCTTTAATTTGCATACTAGTTTTTCTTTAACTTCTCAACAAAGTGCTCAGGCTGGGACATATAGATTTCTTCTTCAAGATCACCATGAAGAAACGTTGTCTTCACATCCATTTATTCAACCTCTAAGTCATAAGCTACTATAAGTGACAAAAGAAATCTAATGGACATCAACTTTGCTATAGGAGAAAATATTTCCCCATAATCGATTCCCTCTACTTGGGAATAACCCTTTGCAACCAGTCTTGCCTTGTACTTTTCTACACTGCCATCCAGACCAATCTTTTTCTTAAATACCCATTTGCAGCCAACAACCTTTCTGCCTTTAGGCAAGGGCACCAGACTCCAGGTTTCATTCTTATCTAAAGATGCCATCTCTTCTTCCATGGCTTCCAACCAAGAATCTAAATGGCATTTTAAATGCCTCTTTCATAGTCCTAGGCTCATCAGTACTAGAAATCAAAGCATAGGCACAAGTAGAATCAATCAATGAGAACTCATACCTATCTGGATGTTTTCTTTCTCGGGTTGACCTCCTCACTTGCTGAGGCTGAGGTTCTTCTTCTTCAGAACTTTCAGAACTGCTCGAGCTCTCCTCAGTTTCAAGTACATTTTGAATTTCCAATTCCTCTTTCTCAGGTGTAGGAGGAATTATTGCTACATCCTTATTGTTATCTAACTTTGTCTCTGACTGCAGATCCAAAGTGGAAGGTTTCAGCTCAGGAAAGATTACACTTCTGCTGTATACAACCTTCTCTGTATCAAGATTCCAAAGCTTGTATCCTTTTATGACAGCGCTATAGCCAATGAAAATACATTTGATAGCCTTGTTCTCCAATTTAGATCTTTTCACATCCGGCACATGAGCATATGCCTCATAGCCAAAAACACGAACATGTCTAAGTGAGGGCTTCTTACCAGACCACACTTCCAAAGGTGTTTTCTCAACAAGAGCATAATTTGGAGAACGATTAATTAAATAACATGCAGTAGATATAGCCTCATCCTAGAACTTCTCCTCCAAGCCAGCACTACTCAGCATACTTCGTACTCTCTCCATCACTGTCCTATTGAACCTTTCTGGAACTCCATTCTGCTGTGGAGTATAAGGTGTAGTCTTGTGTCTTTTAATTCCATGGTCTTTGCAATATCTTTCAAATTCATCAAAACAAAATTCATCGCCATTATCAGTCCTTAAGCATTTTATCTTTCTACCAGTTTGATTTTCAACAAGGTTCTTAAATTCCTTAAATTGACTGAACACTTCTAATTTACTTTTCAAAAATAAACAAATGCTCTTTCTTGAATAATCATCAATGAACGACACATAGTATCTTGACTTAGACAAAGAAGGAACATCCACTAGACCAATACATCCGAATGAATATAATCTAACAAACCAGAAGATTTATGAGGACTGAAATAAAATGAAACACGGTGCTGCTTTCCATATATATAGTGTTCACAGAATTCAAATTCAAGATTACAATCTTCAAGCCCCTCAACCAGGTTTTTGTTCTTCAAGGTTTTTAAACCTTTCTCTCCTATGTGGCCTAACCTATGATGCCAAAGCATAGTCTTCTCTGTGGGAAGTTTTACTTCCATAGAATTTACATAATTAGGGATATTTCCCTCTTTACCTCCATGAGCAACTTTTAGTGACTTTCCAGAGACACTATTGCATTGAACAGCCTATGCATCCAGCTTGTACAGGGTACCAATTCGAGCACCTCTAGCCAGCACCATTGAACCTCTAGTCATCTTGTAGCCACTTCCAGAGAATGTAACTTGTACTCCAATATCGTTCAACATACTTACAGATAATAGATTTTGAGCCAGACCTGGTATGTGCATAACATTATTAATTCCCTTCACTCTGCCATCAGGGAATTGTATTTTGACTCTTCCACGACCAACAATCTCCAAAGTTGAATCACTCGCCAAGTACACCTTTCCACCATCGTATTCTTCATACTTTGTGAACCACTCTCTATGAGATGTCATGTGGAACGATGCTCCAGAATCAATCAGCCAGACATCATCTGATGCCTGTGTAGCCAAGGCTGCAATGAAGGCATCACCATCACTATGAGAAGAACCATTATCAGAAGAGCCCTTCTTCTTTTTCTCCTCTTTACAATCCCTTCGGACATGACCAGGTTGCCCACAGTTCCAGCACTTCACCTTGGACTTCTTGCCATGAGACTTTGATCTCCCTTCTGATTTTGATTTGGACTTCCTTTCCTTCTTCTTGCCTTTCTCCTTCGGTCTTCCTCTAACAACAAGAGCTTCCTTCGCCATCTCAGAATACTTCCTTCTCATCTCTTCTGACAGCAAAGATGCAACAACATCTTCCATCTTGAAACTGGATGTTGTACTCCCAATCACCATCACCAGATGATCCCATGAGTCTAGCAAAGAACACAATAGAAGCATACAATGATCCTCTTCTTTAGTCTTCACACCAATAGATGTCAATTGAGCAAGTAGCATGTTAAATGCATTCAAATGATCAACCATAGACCCTCCTTCCTGCATTTTCAACGAGTACAACTTCTTCCTCAAGAACAATTTATTCACCAAGGACTTCCCTTGATAAATAGACGCCAGTCTCTTCCACAAAGAAGATGCAATCTTCTCCTCATGCACATTCAGAAGCACTGAGTCTACCAAATAGAGCCTTATCAGCCCCTTAGACTTCCTATCTGCAAGGTCCCAATCTTCTTGCTTCATGCCTATAGGTTTCACTCCAGCCACATCAATCCAAAGATCACGGTCAACAAGAAGATCCTCCATCTTGAGTTTCCACAACTCAAAGTTACTACCATTGAATTTCTCTATTTCAAACTTTCCAGATGTACTAGCCATCTTAATCTGTAATTAGAAATTGACAAACTCTATAAGACTCCCACTGAACAAAATTGACACAAAAAACCCAACGTACCCACAAGGATAACACAACTGGCCAAGCTCTAATACCACTTGTAAGGAAAATCAGATGCGAAAAAAAATTCTCCTAACATCAATACCTCAAGAAATAATGTAGATACAATTTAAAATTTACAATTACAGTCCAATTAAGATGCACTATGAAACAGATAACAGAAACAGAGTATTTGACAATCACACATGAACACCAGATATACGTGGGAAAACCCTTACGGGAGAAAAGCCCACCACACCAAGAGAAATCACTTTGTATTACAGTAATGAAATTACATACAAATTCCAGACTTATCTTTCTGGTGTCATTATACAGCAGCATTCACCATTAACATTTTTGTACAAGAATCTTCACATTACAGTCCACATAATTCATCCACTAATACAATCACTCAACAACCTGTCGATTCAACCAACCGATTACAAACTGTAATCACAGAGTATATCCATGTCGAAATCTGTCTGTAGAACTTCCTCACAGAATCGTCGCAATTGATTGTCTTCCAACTGTTCTCATTTGGCTCCTCCTATTCATCCACGAGACTCCACATAGGATAGGCTTACTCGGTCAATAGAATTCACAATGTACTGGCATCTCGGTGAGACACTAACAGTGTCTCGCAGATGCTAGATAGACTTCATATCGATGTTGCTAAGAGACTCTATTATCGCTAAGATGTTCTATCGAGCTCCATGAGTTACACCAAGTCACCAAGCAGTCGCCCAGACCTATCACATTCGCCAGGAGACCATAGCGAGTCACCAAAGGTATATTGAAGACACAAGTCATATCCAGCTCCAAAGGATAGTCGACAAGACATACCGATATTGCCAAGAGGTTTCTCCGAGACATAAAGGTTACCCTGAAGTGTTCACCCGTTTCCAAGACATTTCCCTTCGCTGAGAGAACATACTGATCTCCATATGTTACCCCGAAGACTCTTCATCATCGGAAAGACTCATCAAAGTCGCTGGGACTTCTTACTAAGACCTTTGTGTTCCACCGATGACAAACATTCGCCAAGAGCTACACCGAAGACTTCAAAAGATGTTCCTATCGGTGAGACCTTCAACGTTCGCTGAGATGTCTTCCCGGGATCCTTGAGTTACCCCGATAGCCATCGACTATCGGTAAGACAACCTTTAGTCACTAAGACGTTTCTCTGACCACTTTTGAGTTACTTCGAAGAACGTGTGAATGTTTCCCTATTGGCGTGACCTTCTCTGTTCGCTGGGACTTCTTAGCGAGAACCCTTAGCTATCCTGAAGCCCATGATCACCAAGAGTCTCCCCGAAATATGATTGAATGGCCTGTCGGCCAGAGGTCCCCCGAGCGCTATGAGGTCATAACGAATACACTATGTCACAGCGATAGACTCCACAATGCAATCTTTCGGCAAGACATTTGCAAGGTCACAGTGACCTATACAAACCAAAATGAATCAAGCTGCTAGTCGACTAGATAATGAAGATGTCACACCGACTTGTCTCTAATGGAGGTTTCAGCCTATATAGTTTGAGGCACATATTTCCAACATTTCCCATAAGCACTCATGGCATTGTCATGTTGTATACATTATTTTACTCTACCTTAAAGGAAATTTTGCATAGTTGGGGTTAGCAATTAATTTAAGGTGGGGACAAGCATTCCATTATGTTCTTCACTTTGTTCACATGCGTTGAACTTGGTGATGTGTTTGATTAGAATATTGATCATTATTGTAGTGCCTTATGAGAATTATTGGGATTATAATTCTTGGTATGATTGAAATGAGAACGTACCTAGTGAATATTAGACTTCACTAGCCCTTGTGTGTCTCTCATTTTCTATGAAAAAATTTAGTGAATATCAAACTTCTCTAGCCTATGTTGTTTCTTGTCAAAGCTCTCCTAGTGAAAACCAGACTTCACTAGCCTATAATACTTTGGTTCATGGGTCACCTAGAAAATATCAGACTTTTTTAGCCTATGATGCATGAACACCTTGGATATGGATCCTAGTAATATTTCTACAAAACTTTCTAGTCCGTTATTGTCATACAAGCCCCCTTTTGCATGTTTGCATTGTGTTTACATTATGTTTGTACCATGTATATTTTTCATTTCATGTTTATGTTTATGTTTATGTTATGTGTTGTGTCTTCATTGTTTATGCTTCATGATTATCATTGCACTTCATGTGTGTGTTCCTTTGTCCTTACATTGTCTTTCCATAGAACATTGAATCTAGGGGCTAGCACATCCCCTAGATTTGATGTCATCCTATCTCTTCAATGTTTTGATAATTAAACCCTTCTTGGATTATTTGTACTTTAGTTTGAGTTTGAGAATAAGTTCATACTCTCACTAAAGTTGGGGCTAAATGTAGCGTCAAATTTTTTTACACTTGACAATTTTACACTAGGTTTAGCTCCCCCTATGTACTTGAACCTAATTATGCATTTAATTTCCCATTTTATGAATATCTTCAAAAAATTAAAAGATGGGAATAAAAATTAGAATTTAATATTTCCCCCAATGTTTAAGACTCCGACTAGGATGGATCTAGACTAGGGTTCCTAGCACCATTTTCCAACCCTTTTTGACCCCAATTTGAATATGTTAGTGTCAGTATTTTATTATTTGAAAATTTGAATTCATTTGTCGACTTTCAGTATTTGAATTTTCAAAAAATTAGAAGAATTATATATAAATAAAAATAATTTTCACCATTTTAATCCTACCATGTTGGAGAAAACAATTGAGATTATTATTGAGAAATCAAGAGAAGTCAAGAGAATAATTAACAAAATTATTGCAAAATTTGTTCAGTCAAGCATCATGTTTTTATGTAAGTTTTTTAATATTTTATGTTCATTTTTTTGTGAGTACTAAAACTTGTAGGACTTCAAATCAAGAACCAATTTCTCCTTGAAGGTAATGAGTACATGAATTTAGTCCATCAAGGAATATAAATTGGAGCAATGAGTTGTGGTAATTTTTCAATTTATCACTTTTTATCATTTAGCCTCTTCCCGACTGAGGGTAAGATCTCTTTTTACATCATCATAGTCATTGTGGAGGTAGAAATACTAAAATGGGGTTTGACGTAGGCAACCCCATATATGGCATAACACTTCCCCCTCTTTCATGTGTGTAGGTTTTCAAATCTGAAAAAAATTTGGAGGAAGATTAAAGGACCAATTTCTCATTCATGTATTCAAGTCCTACAAGCTTTCAACTAAAGGAAAGTGGATTTTATCAACAAGAACACTTGTAATTGCTTAGGGTGAGGCTCATTGGGATCCATTGAGGAATCCAGAAGCAAAAAAGAGGCAATGAGAATAGAAGCAATTATGGAAACAAGAGTAGGAGCAAGAGAAGAAAAGAAAGCAATTGAGGAAGCAAGAGTAGAGGCAAAAAGAGAAGGTGCATCCTCGGTCAAGATCTGTGAAGCTTCATGCTCCTAAGCCAAGGCTCGTAGATGACTCTTATGCTATCACACAAGTTGATTGTGATGACTATGGGTACTAGGAGGTGCAACTTGAGAAGATTCTGGGGGCTCTTGTTCCACAAGAGGAGTAGGCTCCATATCCATCATCAACGAAAGAGCAGGATCTTGAAGAGGGACAAAAGGAGAAGGTATAGAGATAGATGAGGGTATCAACTATGGACCCTTTCCTTTTTCTACTTTAAAAGTAGGTGGAGGAATGGAAGGAGGTCTCGAAGGCTGAGATGCAGGAACAAATCCATGAGAATGCTTCCCCTTACCATATAGTGTGGGTTGGGGGATTGTGGGATAAATTGAGAGTTGGACCAATTATAGTTTGGGCTTCCACAACATGAGAAACTTTCCTTTTCCTGTGCCAAAAACAATAGGAGGAACAAAGGACACCACAATAGGTTGGTAAACTACATAAGAAGAGGAAGAAAAGGGAGGATAAGATCTATGGATGAGAGATTTCTTGTCCTTAACCTTCGAAGGGAAAAGGCTGAAGCATGTTGTTGTGCATGCATATAAGCCTTCATAGAGATAACATGGGAAGAAGGAAGGATAAAACCATTAAAAATTGAACCTTCAATCTTATACCTAAATTAGGCCTTGTAGAAAAGGTCCCCTCTAGGTGGTAAGGGTCCAATTGGAGCAGGCCATAAATGGTCTAGAGAAAATCCCTTACGCAATACATGTGGTTTGTATCCAATGTCTTGAATAGTATACACTGTGCCATCATGAGGAAACTTCGGACATTTGTGGATAAAAGAGGCAACCAAATTCATGGAGACTAGCCACAAAATGCCTAGTCTAACCCTGAATAGGTCAGATTCAAATATTACAACAAATGAGACTTCAAGAGTTTTAGGTCCAACAAGGATTGACAAAGAGATAGACACAATAGGTGAAATAGAAAGACCATCATGTGTACAAAGCATGGTCTGTGACTCATCATATTTCTCCTTATGTAGATTATTTATGAAGAGAGTCTCCTCCATAATGACATTGAACTGAATCGTAGAGTCAACCATAACACATGTCATAACATTATCATTGACTCAAGCCAATATGTACAATGGAGAAAATTATCTATTGAGAGGCAAGTCACATGGTGTGGATATTATATCAGGTGTCTTATCCACATGACTTGAAGGAGGAATATGGCTGAAAAAAACCATATTCACATACTCAAATGGGCTGGGATCAACAAATGAAGAAGTGAATGTTATCAAATTTGTAAAATGGGAAGGGAAAGGATTTGTATGTATCTATAGTTGACTGTTAGGTTTGGATATAGATTTATTAGAATTTTGTTTATTACCATTAAGTCAGATGGAACCATTGTCAATGTGGTCTTGGATAACATGCCTAAGACATACACATTATTTGGTATCATGATTGAAAACTCGATGGTATTGAAAAAATTTCTACACATTATACAAGTTAGGATAGGGCTTGAATAACTATCTTATTTTTGGAAGGGAGATTAAACAATATTTTAGCAATTTTTGAAGAACACTCATGTAGGACTCAAATAACTTTGTAAAGATTCTATTTCATCTTGCATGATTATTTTTAATAGGAATAGATACCACGTTCGCTACCACTTTATTGTTTTTTGATTCCCCAAAAATAGACATGGCTAGCCAATTATCTAGATGGGAGGACACGGAAGAATCCTCGTACTAAGCTGCCATCTATTGATATTCACATAGTGTAAAACACAAATGAGAAAAGGAAGGGTACTTCATTAAAAGGAATTTATCTCACAATATCAATAATAGGTTCTTGATGAACACACATTGTACTTTAAAATACGACAAGGCATAGGAGATTTGGGAGAATAGAGATTGATAATGGGAAATAAAATTAGTTGCTTTTTTGTGCAATCCCTAATTATACTAGACGAGATCGGTGATGGTGATCTTTGACCCAATGTTTTCTTGGAATTATTGTAAGAACTGATTTACTAATTGGTCGAAAGAGAAAATGGAATTATCGGGAAGCAAGCAAAACCATTCCAAAGTAGCATCCTTGAGGGAACACAATTTTTTTTCCAACAAAGTATCATGGTAAAAGAAGTCAATACACATGGAAATGAAGGATGAGACATGTGTTTGCAAATCCCTCCTACCACTATACTTATCAAATTTAGGAATTTCCATCCCTTGAGGTACAAGAGTATTAAGAATAGGAAGGGATAGAGGGATATGATGATAATATGGTTGTAAGGTGGATTGAGAAGTGGAACTAGTTAGGTTCGCTAAATATGGTTACATCTACCCATGTTTTTCTATAGAGAATTAATGACATAATCGATTGATAGAGCCTAACTAGTTGAGGTGCTAGAGGTGGGAGGAATTCGGGTTCTAGATGCAGGAATTCTGAATCCCAAAGGGACTCAATTTGCTTTAATCCTAGGAACATCCCTTGATGAGGTATTGGTATTATCAACAATAGACATGGAAGGACCCATGTCAACCATATGCATGGACACTACTGGCATCGAAACATACAACTATTGGTCAATGATTTCAGATTGAACATCTTGAGGATTATCCAAGATAGAAGTGTATGAAGGGATATGGGTTTTCATTATATTTGCAATCCCTCGAAGTAACTCCAAACCTCTGCGATATGAAATAAGTAAATTTCTTAGACCGTTAAAGAGAGGAGCAGATTGAGAGTATGTATTTTATTTTGTTAAGAAATATTTGAACTCTCCAAGTCTCACTTCCAAAGAATGAATTTTCTTTGCAAGAATCACGAGAGAAGATTCATCAAATATGGGAAAGGAAGAGTTAGAAGGAGAGGTTGGTGGAGTATGCACTTGAACTTCAACTGATAGATGGGTGAAAATAAAAGGAGGGGAAAAATTAGATGAAATTCCTATAGAGAATTCCTCAAACTCAAGACCTTGATGAGGAGGACTAAATTTTCTTCTAGAATCCATATCTAGATTTTGATAACTTATCCTAATTACGTGTACAAAGGTAGTGGATTGGGTTGTGAAAATCATACAAAGCGTCAAAACACTCTATCCAATACACATCCCAACAAGAGAATTATTTTTTTTGACAAAAAGAAAAAGGTAAGAATAGGTTGACGTTAGGTTCACCAAAATGTAGTGGAGGAAAAATGGCAACCCTTTGCCTCCTCAAAGAGAGAGTGCTCCTCTACTACCTCAATGAAAAAGCTTGGGTGAAAAGGGTGGAGAGACATATAGTTTTGATTAGATTTTATGTTTTAGGATAGATTTCAGAATGAGGACTTTAGAGACTGAAAGAGCAGACTTCAAAGGTCTTGTGAGCAAGCTAGTTAGCTCTTGGACAAGGATGAAAGTGTGGCACACAGACGTCCTTGAGGCGCACTATGGTCTCATGTGGTCTGAAAATAGAACTTGCTAACAAAAACACAAAGAGTCTAATTGCTACTCATAAGCTAAAATTTGGGAGTTTTACTAAACTAATAGGATAATCAAATGATAGAAATAACATGAAAAGAACTAACATGCATAGATTAAACTAAATGAAATGAAATAATGAAAAAGAAAAGAGTAGAGAAAACTCACAAGAGGTCCAATGCTACAAAGCCTCCCGTAATGCTCCAAATCAACAATCTACACACACAAAAATAAGGAAGAATGTTGGGGTTATTTTGTGGCTTTCCTCAGTCAAACCCTCATTTTGGTATTTCCACCTCAATGAACAACCAAATATATAGTGTTGGAAGATGGTCAATTCTCCCCTCAGGATTCGTGACATGGACTAACCGCCTCCAGTGGATCCATTAACTCTAGTGGTTGTATTGGGCATTGACAGGTTGATCTTTTGGTGCAACGACAATCGTGGGTCCGACAATTGGTATCAGAGCAAAAGGTTCTGGGTTCGAATCCTCTCGGGTAATGTTGAGGGGGAGATTGTTGGTAGATGGTCAACACTCCCCTCAGGATTCGTGACACGGACTAACCGCCTCCCATGGATTTTTTAACTCTGGTAGTTGTATTGGGCATTGACAAGTTGATCTTTTGGTGCAATGACAATCGTGGGGCCAACATATAGATAGAGAAAATAATAGATGAAGTAGATTAATGAGACAATAAACAAGTTACAAGATAATATGCCACTAAAAATATCACAATACCAATATAGCAAGTAGGAAGAAGTGTAATGTACCAATGACCACATAATCAAGAATATTTTTGGGATGTTTATGTCATGTATAGACACTTGTACATCACGCTAGCGTCCTAGACAAAAATTCACTTGAAGACCAAAAATAAAGGGTTCAAGGATGAGATTAAAGTTATGTGAAAGGGGGAATCATATTATTGTATTTTTTACGCAAAAGGGGAGGTTATGAAGTGTGTAATTGCTTAGGGTGCAATTTTTGGCACTACATTAACCTAGGAACATTATTACATTATTAAATTTAGTCAATTGAAAATCAATCAATCACAATAACACATCATCTCCCCACAAGGAGTAAAACCTTGATCCACCTTTCTTGATCTTCCATTGAGGTTTGTATCCAAGTGGAAATTGAGATCACTTTTAATATTTAAATGTTCCTAATCGAAAGGAATGTGATTTAGGATCTATATCCCTTTTTCCAATAAAACACTAGGAAAATTTCCACATAACCCAATTAGAGAAATTTATGTAAAGAATTATTCAAAATCAACATGCAAAAGAATATATAACATACCATCAAAGACGACACAAAATATACCTTGGGAAAAACCTCAAGAGGGAAAAAATCAACCTGCAAAAGTATCCATCACTCATGTATTATTTAACAATGAAAATACTATAATACATCTTTAGATTCCTTTGTGTACACTTCTAAACACAATCTCTTTATAATAACTTCATGCAAATAAACATGTAACCACACATCCCATGCCATGCTTCAAACCTCAAAAATTCAAACAAATAATGATCTCAACCCCTTAGAATAAGTAGTCAATTAGCCAACCTTAGACAAATACCCATGTGCTTAATTTTATAGACATAAGCTTGCACAAAACCATTAGGTGGTATTTCATAAGTCCATGCAACTAATTTACCATGAGCTTACAAAACTATTAAACCCTGCTTTTACTTTTTGGTACTAAATTTTCTTAATAATAAATATTTCCCTAATGTACAAACCCCACATTAAATATTTTATCCAATGTTACATACAACACATAAAGTGGCCCCAAGAATTGATGGAAAGCCTCACTGGTCACAACCTTAACCGGTTCTCAAACACAATTCAACAAAAAACTTTGATTGACAGGAAGTTAAGAATAAATTTCAATTTTGCATTGATCAAACACATTTAGCAATAGGAAGAAATTCAATGTAAAACATATACACAAATTTATTGTCAAGAAACAAAGTAAATATCCATTGTTCATTCTACATTCATTTACAGAGGATCTAAAATCAATACACATGCAACCTTTAACATTCGGCTTTCTACAGTCAATATAAAACTTCATACATTTAATCTTTTCTCTTGCTATCTCCTCTGTACTTTGAACCTTTGGACACTCATTCATTGCCCAACCCCTTCTCCATTATTGGCCTATATCATATATGGATGACATTCGATTGGTTTCCAATTTTTGACCAACACAACTTCCAAACTGATTGCGACCTTCTAGTACTCTCCTTTTGAACCATCGACCTCCACTTCCAACTGCCCCCAAACTACCAAACTGTCTATCCAAATCCAAACTGACAAGTAACATTGTCGGGTTTGGAGAAATAATGGTGTCAAGAGTTTCAAACATGAGTTTCCTATCACTCAGGCGACAAGAGGTTACAAAAGCAACAACAACAAAATTGTAAATGAGAAACTACAAAAAACAATGCACCACTAACTATCAACAAGGAAAACACAACAAAAACCAAAATTTCAATAACAAGAAATAAAACCAAAATTGCAAGAGTAGGATGCCCCTGCATTAGACTTCTCGCGTGAAAAGAATTCATGATCTCCTTCTCATGAGGTCTATAATTGAATGACCTAGTTTATTGATCTCATTCTCAGTAAGATAAGAATAATCTTCAATGGGATGATGGCTCCATTTGACGAGATACTGATAATATTCATGCTTTCGGGTCTTCTTCAAAAATTGCTTATCCAAAATGCATTCTATTTGTTGTGGAGAAGAGATTGTTGCAAGTTGATTTTCCAGAGATGAGATTGCTGCCTCAATTCCATCCTCTTCTATGTCCCCCTTATAAGGATATAAATCTGCTACATTGAAAATGGGAGATATATTCAGATCTGCAGGTAAGGAAATCTCGTATGCATTGGCAAAAAAATCCTAAGAACTTGGCAGGGACCAATTTTCTTCATCTACAGTTTATTGTATGTTCCTGTGGGAAATATCTCCTTTTGTAGATGATCCAATACAAGATCCCCAACCTGAAATTGCAAATTTCTCCTCTTTTCGTCAACATACTTTTTGTATTGATGATTGTTGTCTTCTATGTTCTATTTCACCTTCTCTTGAATATCTTGAATGACTTGAGCAAAGTCCTCCCCAACTACACTTCTCTTCTCCATCCCAGCAAGATCACGAAGTTCAAATACACCCTTTGGGTGCATACCATACACCGCATAGAAGAGATTGAAACCTATACTTTTATTGGGAGAATCATTATATGCAAATTCAACTTGTGCCAACATGAAATCCCAACTTCCCGGTTAACTACCAACAAGACATCTTAACAAATTACCAAGGCTTCTATTGAAAACCTTAGTTTGACCATTTGTTTGTGGATGGTACACAACTAAAATTCAAATTTGTACCTAATTTATTCCATAGGGTCCTCCAAAAATGACCCACAAACTTTGTATCCTTGTCAGAAATTATACTCCTTGGAATTCCATGTAACCTCACAACTTCTTTCAAGAAAAAATTAGAAATGTTAGTGGCATCACTAGTTTTCTTACACGGTATGAAATGCACCATTTTTGAAAATCTATCTACCACAAAAAAAATTGAATCATTTCCCCTTTGTGTATGAGTAAAACCCAACACAAAATCCATACTTATCGAATCCCAAGGCCTTGTTGGAATTGGTAAAGGCTGATAAAGCCCAACATTTTGGCTTCTTCCCTTAGCATGTTGAAAAATTCTGCACTTTTCTACATACTTTCTCACATCTACATGCATCTTAGGCCAATAATAATGAGTTCTCAATTGCAAATAAGTCTTATGTTTCCCAAAGTGACCAACAAGACTACCACTATGCTTTTCCTTCAACAAATTATCTCTCATGGATCCTCGAGGGATACACAACTTGTTCCCATTAAACAACAAACCTTGTTGAATCATGTAGTCCATCCAAGGCTCTCTATTCTTGCAAATAGGATCATGGCAAGCTTCATATGCTTCCTTAAAATTTGCATCTTCTGCATACAATTCCTTCAAACCTTCAAACCCCACACTGTTAGCTTGTATTTCACATAACAAAAAATTATTCCTACTTAGAGCATCAACAACTTTATTCATTTGGCCACTTTTATGTTTCAAAGAAAAATTAAAGCTCTGAAGATACTCAACCGACTTGGCATGTCTTTGATTCAACTTGTGTTGGTTATTGATAAACTGCAAAGCATGATTATATGTATACACAATGAACTCCTTAGGAAAAAAATAATATCTCCATGTTGTTAAAGCTTGAACCAAAGAATAGAATTCCAAATCATAAGAAGAATACTTCCTTTTTGCATCATTGAGTTTCTCACTAAAGAATGCTACTGGTCTACCTTCTTGACTTAGGATTGCCCCAATAGCGAACCCACTAGCATCACACTCTACTTGAAACACTTTGTCAAAATCAGGCAAAGCAAGAATGGGTTGCTTACTTACCTTGTTCTTAAGAAATCTGAAATTTTATTCAGGCTCCTTACTCCAAACAAATGGCCTTTTATTCCCCTTAATAGTCTCCAATATGGGTGCCAATACATGATTGAAATTTCTTATAAACTTTCTATAAAAACTGGAAAGACCATGAAAGATCCTTACCTCTATTACACTTCTTGGTGTAGGCCAATCAAGGA
Source organism: Sequoia sempervirens (assembly GCA_007258455.2). Taxonomy (NCBI): domain Eukaryota; kingdom Viridiplantae; phylum Streptophyta; class Pinopsida; order Cupressales; family Cupressaceae; genus Sequoia; species Sequoia sempervirens. The sequence goes on along the minus strand of VDFB02099420.1, from coordinate 4,347 downwards.
TAACTTGTACCTTTTCTTTGTCCATCTTCAAACTCTCCTTTAACACCACAAAGCCAAAATAAACTAATTTAGTCTACATAAACTTACACTTTTTCAAATTGATCAACAACTTCTCTTCATGTAGCATCCTCAAAACCTACCTCAAATGTTCTATATTCTCCTCTTTGGACTTGCTAAACACCAAAATTTCATCCAAATATAAAATCACAAATTTACCAAGGAAAGGTTTCAAAACCTCATTCATTAGTCTCATAAAAGTACTAGGGGCATTAGAAAATCCAAAAGGCATAACTAGCCATTCATACAACCCATCACTAGTCTTAAAGGTTGTCTTCCATTCATCCCCTAGTCTGATTCTTATTTGGTGATAGCCACTTTTCAAATATATCTTGGAAAAATACATAGACCCACTCAAACAATCCATGAGATCCTTTATCCTAGGTATGGGAAACCTATATCTTATAGCGATCTTATTAATAGCCCTTGAATCATTACACACATGTCATTCCCCTACTTTCTTTGGCACAAGTACTATGGGAAAAACACAAGGACTTAGACTTTCCCTTATCAAACCCTTCTTCAAGAGGTCTTCCACTTGCTTCCTTATCTCCTCATTTTCCATAGGTGTTAACCTATAAGTAGCCTTATTTGGAAGGCTAGCTCCTGAAATCAAATCCATATGATGGCTAATGCTTCTCATAGGAGGAAATTCATTAGGAAAATTAGATGCAACAATATCCATATTCTCATTCAAAATATCTTGTACTTCAATAGGAAAATCATCAAGTTTTGTAGAAGTCATTGCGCATCTAGGTTTAAGAACCAAAGCAAACCCTACTTCCTCTTCTTTCAAATCATGAAGAAATTCCTTACCACTTACCACCATTACCTTACTACTACTACTACTATTGTTGTCCTTTTCTATCTCTTATGGGCAACAAGGTATGCTTATCTCCATCATTTTCAATGGTATATGTATTCTCCCATCCATCATGCACTACTTTCCTATCAAATTGCCACAGTCTTCCAAGCAAAACATGGCACACATCCATTGGCATTACATTACATAAAACACTATCTTTATAACTTCCAATCTGAAAATCAATATAGGCCTGCTCACTAACCAATATTTGATGACCTTTTTATAACCAAGAAACCTTGTATGGAGATGGGTGTTTAATCCTTTTTAGATTTAACTTTTCTACCATCTCAGTTGCAACAATATTGTCTATACTACCACTATCTATAATGACTCTATAAAATGTACCTTGTGACTTACACTTGTTTTGAAAAATGCTCTCCTTTGAATTGGCTCTGGACTTTCTTTTTGTGGATTCAACAACACCCTCTTGAGTAATAAGGGCTCACTTGATTCTAGTTCATCTTTGTGGTGTATTGGTGACCCCAAAATTTCTTGATCAGCATGTACAATCTGATTACTCCTCTCAAATTTTGAATGTCCTCCTTGAGATGACTCAACACAATCCTAACTCTTGTGTCCATATTGGTTTCATTTAAATCACTTTCCTGCAAACCCTCTACCTCTACCTTGAAAACCACCTTTACCATACAATCCACCCCCTTTATTTTAGAAACCTCCTCTATCATTAGTTGTTGTTGTACTAGAACTCCCAACTTCCTCTCCTTGATGATGTTTCTACCCCCTACTTGTTTGTGGTCCCCTTCCTCTAAAACCTCTTCCTATCTTCTCTTGCTAACTTTGATTTCTTTGCAACTTCTTGTCTTCCTTTAGAGCAAGTTGATAAGGCTCTTCTAGGCTTCTAGGGGACATAAGGCTTATTTCATTTTATAAACTATACTTGAGACCATTCACATACCGGTCTATTTTCTCCACATCTTCCTCACTATGCCCTAATCTAATTACCAACTTGTAGAATTCCTTCATATAGTCTTTCACAAACATGTATTTTTGCTTCAAATTTCGCAATCTCTTAAAGAGATTAGTTTGTTAATCACTTGGAAGGAATTTTTCCTTCAACTTAGCCACCATTTGATCCCAAGAGTTGATCTCCTTATTCTTCCTTCTTCTCTCAGTTTGGAAAAAGTCCCACCACATGGTAGCATGGCCCTTCAACCTGGTGTAGGAAAACTTCACCCTCCTTTCCTCTGACACACCCTCATATTCAAAATACTTGTCTAGGTCGTTGATCCAATCAATCAAATCTTCACCATTTAGGCTTCCTGCATAAGTTGGCACCTCTACCTTTGGTTTAGAACCCACATTCATGACTGTTCTTTACAGTCTTTCCTCAAATCCTTCTTGTTGCTCTCCCCATCCTTCCTCATCATCTTCTCTCTATTGTTATTCTTCATTATAACTTGCATCCTCATTAGGTGTACCTCTTCTATGTGCCCTTTCCAAGGCATCCATCCTCTCTATCAGATGCTGCAACAACTCATCACCATGCCCTCTTCTGCCTCTTCCATAGGCTCCACCTCTGCCCATCCTTCTTGGAGGCATTCTGTCTACACTCTTGTTCACTCTCAACTGTAGAATCTAATACCAAATGATGGAAAGCCTCACTGGTCATGACCTTAACCAGTTATCAAACACAATTCAACAACAAACTTTGATTGACAGGAAGTTAAGAATAAATTTTAATTCTGCATTGATCAAACACATTCAACGACAAGAAGAAATTCAATGTAAAACATATACACAAATTTACTGCCAGGAAACAAAGTAAATATCCACTATTCATTCTACATTCATTTACAAAGGATTTACAATCAATACACATGCATCCTTTAACATTTGGCTTTCTATAGTCAATATAAAACTTCATACATTCAATCTTTTGCCTGCTATCTCCTCTATACTTCAAACCTATGGACACTCATTCACTACCCAACCCCTTCTCCATTGTCAGCCTACAACATATATGGATGGCAGTCGATTGGTTTCCAAATGTCAACCATCACAACTACCCAATTGATTGTGAGCTTTTGGAACTCTCCTTTTGAACCATCATCCTCCACTTCCAACTGCCCCCAAAGTACCAAACTATCGATCCAATCCAAACCAACAAGTAACATTGTTAGGTTTGGAGAAATAATGGCGACAAGAGGTTACAAAAGAAGCAATAGAAAGACTGTAAATTAGCAACTATAGAAAAAATGCACCACCAACTATCAACAAGGAAAAGACAACAAAAACAAAAATTTCAACAACAAGAAATAAAACTAAAATTGCAAGAGAAGGATGCCCCTACTTCAAGAATAATAACCCCATGTGATGCATGCATCCCTAGATTGCCTAGCTGCACCATAAATAATAAAATATTATATTATCATTATGCAAGGTAGACAACACACCTTTTCCCATCAAAATTGTCTTATTTGATATCTTACATTATTATGTTAGTTTCTCCAATTTTGAAGTTTTTTTTTATGGTTTGCATTAGGGTTAGATGTACATGAAGATAAAAATGCAAAAATAGATTTTTTTGCAACTAATGGAATTCAATATGAAGAGGTTGCACTTGATGAATGTAATATTGGTGATTATACAGACACATATGAGAACCTCTTTCTTTGGTGTGCAATGTGTTGTATTTATCACATACAATGTACTTAAAAAGGGTCATGAAAGTGTCATTTTTTAGTTGAATATAGAATATGTGTGGTACAACTATTATTTATGCAACACATGTGTCACAATAGATTACCAATAAATGACTAAAATGAAGAGATAATTTGAGTGTAGCTATTCACTTGAGGTGTCTCTTGATCTAAAAGGATATGGTGATGAAGGTTGCAACAACATAGGTGATTCCAAGGTAAGTTGTTGCTCATTGTCCTAGAAGATTGTAAAATTGAATATGAGGCTTTCCTTTGTGATGAAGATATAACTTTTTATAGTGTGGATGAAAGTGTGCCTAAGTTTGAATGTTTCACTTGGGCCTAGCATATATATTGTGATTTTTTTGAGTAGTAACAGGTTCTCTAGGCTAATGATAAACTTGATAATCAATTTCCTATATGCTTAAGCTCCAATATTTTCAGTTTGATTTGTCAAAAGATAAGTTTCCTTCTATAGTTCAATAATGAGGAGGCATTTTTTCTTTTCCATGTGAATTTGAGGCATTCTCTTTTTTCCTCAATTCATTTGAGGAGGTCAATAGGTATGAAGATACCATGATTTATTTTTGTGTTGAATTGAATTTTTAATTGGTGCCCCCTATCACTATAAAATTGAAGTATATTGTGCTAGATAATTTCATAACTTGTGTTTTATGGTTGCCATACAATAAAGGATCAATGGTGGAGCATGTATTCACTCATTCAGTGGTAATAATAGGTTTTTTCTTGAAGGAAGAATGTTGT
>VDFB02099419.1:0-30022 GCA_007258455.2 Sequoia sempervirens | reverse complement strand
AAACCTTAAGTTTAAATTTATGGTAAAATATTTGCTAATTCTGCGTGCTTCCAGGACAATCCTGATGACCGAGATGCCGAAACACGTGTAAATGCTGTTCGTGGGCTTGCGACAGTCTGTGAAACATTGTCTTGTCCAGGCAAAGACCCAAGACTTTCTGATGCAACCATTCAGGAGTCTGTGTTGAGTGTCATTAAGAATGACGTAGTAGAGTGTTTATTTAAAGCTCTGAATGACTATTCTGTTGACAACAGAGGTGATGTGGGTTCTTGGGTGCGGGAGGCTGCCATGGAAGCCCTCGAAAAATGCACTTACATCCTTTGTCAAAGCTTTACCATTATAAATGGCAATGAAATCAAGACAATGCAAACATGTACCGTGGATGAGGGCTCTATAACTGTCAGACACGAGCAAAATACTTTGTTTGATGCAAATCTTGCAGGACGGTTGATAGGTGGTATTGTGAAACAGGCAGTGGAAAAAATTGATAAAGTTAGAGACATTGCTGGAAGAACTCTTCAACGCATCCTTTACAATAAGAATATTTTTGTTCCCTCCATACCCCACAGACATGAACTGGAAGCAATCGTGCCTAGTGACATGTCATTTAACTGGGCTGTATGTTAATTCTGACCTCATTTTCTGATTTATACCATGCTAATTGTTAATTATATCTTTTATTTCACTATTTATTGTTGTATAATCATTTTATTTTATCAAAAATCTTTCTTTTTTTGCACTTGTCGTGAATAATTGGCATCTAGAAAAAGGACACTACAAAAGCAAGACTGTTTAATGTTACTTAATTATCCCCTTGAGTAAAACAGAGTTGTGTATTACTTGATTAAATAAGTTAGACATAATTGATAAATGATTGGTTAACAGTTAAACATTGGAGATAATGGTTAATCGTTGAAGTCATAGGGATCCATAAGATTGCAGATCTGCCGTGACTCTCATCAGAGAATAAAGACATGCCCTTGAATTCAGAGAGAAAGGTCATAGTTTACTTAAACAGCACATTCCTTGTATATCTTATTGCAGATATCTATGATATAATGCACAAGCTGTTAACTTGCGTTACATGATAGCACTTTTAATAAGCTGGAAATAGCATGGCAATACAAAAGCCATTCGACACTTGCCTCAGAATAACAAATAACATGGACCACGTTTAAACAAACCATCTAAATTTAGCCCAATCAAACAACTATTTGTTGGACTGTATAGCCGAAGACACAGACCAATTTATCCAATACCCCCCCTAAATGACTAAACTGATAGAATTCCAAGTTTATCTCTAAATTTGACAAATTTATCTCTGCTAAGGGGTTTAGCCACTACACCAGTAGTCTGCTCCTATGTAGGACAATAATAAAGACAAATGTATTCATTATCGACAAATTGGCGCAAGTAATGGTGATGAACTTCTATATGCTTGGTTTTGACATGATAGATTGGATTCTTCAGCAACTTGGGTACACCTTGACAATGAAAAGAACCGGACCAATTTTTTTCAATTTTTGAATGCAATTACAACAACAATGCAGAAGGCACCCGTTAGGGTTAGATAAATCAAACCAGCAGTTACAATATAACTCTTTGCCAAGAATGCGCACTCAATCTCAACAAGAGAGAGGCTGTCATATGGCAAGAGGATCGTCAGTACAATAAATCAGAACTACAACTAAAAGTAACTCAACACCAAGCATGTGCTACTCAATCCATGATGGATAAGAGGCGACCATATGGCGGAGACTTATGAATATACAATGCAAACTAAGTAAATAGGCGGCAAGCCAGCCTCTTCCACTTATTCAGTGGGCAGATACAAACATTGAAATTGCAATAATATTAAAGTTGCTGACAGTACTACTGTTCAGCTTACTATATGTGAAGAGTGCCTGCAATATCAGAAATTTAGAAGTCTTTAATCCAAGCAATGTTAATTGAGTCTTCCACAATGATCTCCAAGGCTTTCTAACACCATCACAGCTCTAAAACCCACCCAAAATACAGACTGATATGACTGTAACCAGGTCTGAAACTGACAATCAGCAACACATAAATCTAATTGAAATGATCACAGCTCACCCAATACTCAACCAAATGATCCCAAACAAAATGCAATAGCTTCCTATAACCAGGGCGCCCAAGTAAGACCCAAGAAACAGACCCAATATGCAATATTTTATTTTCTCACGAATCCCAATGCAAGTACAAAGGTACGGCCCAAGAGAAAGGGCGATTTTCTTCTATAAAAATCAGCACTTGTTTAAAAATTATGAAACCTTGCAAAAGATGGCGCCTTAACTAGACAAATGATAATATGAAATACCCAGAATGCAATCTTTTTGTATTTTTGAATTATAAGTGAAAATGACAATCAGCTATGAACTCAGCAACCTCTAAAAATGACATGAAAATGCAATTAACTGAACTACCAATGCATCAACTCACAACAAAGCATACCTCACTACAAAATGCACTCAAAACAAGAAATATCTCCACTAGGTGCTGTCTCACAAGCACGAAGTTGAGCCAAGCTAGGAGGCATTCATTCCTCGAAGCAATCCTCTCACCATTTCGGCAGCATAACTTTACTCAAGAAGTTGGATGATGAAACTGAAGACCAAGACCTCCTTTTAAAGACTTGAGATGACTGTCCAGAAGCTTCTAGAAACCCAGCAATTCAAATTTGAGTAACTCCTTTTCCCTCCAACTGTGGCGTCCTTTTTGCCTTAAGCAATTTTGACTTTTTAATTTAATTTAAAATAACCTCCTCAAAAGGGCGTCCCTTTTTCAAGCATTAATATTTGAACTTTACAATATAAAATTCCCTCATGAGGCGCCACCCTTCAATGACCACTTTTAAAAACAACTTAAGTTCAACCACTAGGCTAAGGGGGGGGTCAATAGCAAAATATAACATTAAACAAGACTTTATTAAAAATAATTCAACTTATCTCTCCAATTGAACTCCAAAGCCAAATTTGAGCAAAACCAACTGAACAACTGAAGTAGAAGGTTAATCGAGCCGAGACCAACAAGACCACTGCCAGAAATAGAATTTACTAAAAATAGTAAATTCGTGAAAGTGCTCAGAATGCCAAATCGAACACATCACCGAAAAGCTCACGAAAAACCCAGAAGGAATCCACAATTCAAACGCCGAACCGTGAGCACAAGAAACCACCAACCAAGAAACCCTAATTTCACCACCGAGAAGCCTACGGGTCTCCAGAATAGGCTAACGGTCAACCAAAAGAAGTCATGCTCGAGAAGGGGACATTACAGTCCGCCCTCCCCAAGATTGCTTGTCAAGCAATTGTAATCTCGGATGCTGTAGAATCTCCTCATTTTCCCAAGTTGCATCCTCCATGGGCAAGTTCTTCCACTTCACCAAATACTCTCTGATTGTTCTTTTCCTCAAAGAACGCTCTTTGGAATCAAGAATCTCCTCAGGAATCAAAACTAACTGTCCTTCTTCATCCAAAGGTGGCAATTGAGATGAAGCAATAGCGTTGTGCCCAAGTGCCTTCTTGAGGCGAGACACATGGAAGACATTATGCACTTTGCTACTCGAAGGCAGCTCCAACTCGTAAGCTACAGCTCCCACCTTTCTGATAACCTTGAACGGACCATAGAAGCGAGGCTTGATCTTCTCAACTCCACTCTTCTTGAGAGTAGACTGTCTATAAGGCTGTAAACGAAGGTAAACCATATCTCCAACCTCAAAAGAGCGCTCAACACGCCGCTGATCAGCGTACATATTTTGCTGATTCTGTGCAATCTGCAGATTGTTCTTCAAGGATTTCAATATATCTTGACTTTGCTGTAACATATCCTTGGCTTGAGGGGCTTTGCTATCTCCAAACACCAAATCAGCAAAGCTAGGGGCCTCATAGCCATAAAAAGCCATGAAAGGTGACATCCTTATCGACATGTGGAAGGAAGAATTGTAGCAGTATTCTCCTAAGTGAAGCCATTTCACCCATGCCCTTTGCTGTTCTGAAACATAATTCCTCAAATAACTTTCCAACCACTTGTTTACTATCTCTGTTTGCCCATCCGTTTGAGGGTGATAACTAGTGCTTGGAGTAAGCACTGTACCACTCATTCTGAAAACCTCTTGCCAAAAGGTGCTTAGGAACTTGCTGTCCCTATCACTCACAATGTTTCTTGGCAACCCATGCAACCTAAACACCTCATGAAAGAACAGATCAGCAACTTGAGCTGCTGAAAATGAGCTGGTGATGGCAAAGAAATGAGCAAATTTTGTCAATCTATCTACCACAACATAGATACAATCTCTTCCTTGAACTTTGGGTAACCCTGTGATGAAGTCCATTGAGATGCTCTCCCACTTTTGGTTGGGAATGGGGAGAGGTTGCAGCAGACCAGCTGGAAGTGTATGCTCATTTTTATTCATCTGACAAATAGGACACTCCTGAATGTATCGCTGAACTTCACTCTTCAACCCCTTCCAAGAAAACCTTTCTCGGATCTGCCTATAAGTCTTGAAGAATCCCTGATGACCAACAAGTGGTATATCATGAAATGTCAACAAAATCTTCTTCTTGAGCTTAGAATCAGCCACCACAAAGATTCTCCCTTTGTATTGTATCAGCCCTTCAACCACCTTGTACCTTTCATCATGAAAAGTACCCTCCATAATGCTGGTTGCAAACTGATCTTTGGCATAATCAGCAAGCAAGGTATTCTTCCAATCAGCAGTAAGCTCACATAATGAGCTCAAATGAGGTCTTCTGGATAATGCATCAGCCACTATGTTGTTTTTGCCCTTGACATACTCAATGTCAAAATCGTAAGCTTGAAGCTTACTCACCCACTTCTGTTGTCTCTCGTTCAAATCCTTTTGATGCATGAAATGCTTGAGACTATTGTGATCAGTTTTGACCACAAACTTACTCCCCACCAAGTATTGTCTGAACTTGGCTAATGCATGCATGATTGCAAGCATTTCCTTGTCATAAATAGAATAGGTCTTCTCAACTCCTCTTAATTTTCTGCTCTCGAACACGATGGGATGCTTATCTTGCATTAAAACAGCCCCAACACCTTCTCCGGATGCATCACATTGCAGCTCAAAGGGCTTGGAAAAATCTGGAATTGCAAGAACAGGACATGAACTCATTATCTTCTTGAACTTATCAAAAGTACTTTGTGCCTTTTCTGACCAGCAAAAAGCTCCCTTTTTCGTAAGGTCAGTGAGAGGAGTAGCATTCTGAGAATAACCCTTAACAAACCTTCTGTAAAATCCACAAAGGCCCAAGAACCCTTTCAAGTGAGTTAGGTTCTCAGGAGGTGGCCAATCAACAATAGCCTTGATCTTTTCTGGATCAACCTTCACACCTTCGGCACTGATGATGTGACCAAGGTAAAGCAGCTCCCTCATTCCAAATTCGCATTTGGATTCTTTGGCAAACAAGCTCTCTGATTCCAGAATGTTAAGCACTTCCTCCAAGTGCTTGAGATGTTCTTCCCAAGTCTTGCTGTAAATTAAGATGTCATCAAAAAATATCAGCACAAACTTTCTCAACTGCTTCTGGAAGACTCTGTTCATGCAGAATTGGAAGGTGGCAGGAGCATTAGTCAACCCAAATGGCATGACTAAGAACTCAAAGTGACCGTAATGACACCTGAAGGCTATCTTCTCCACATCAGATCCTCTCATTCGAATCTGATAGTAGCCTGACCTCAAGTCTATCTTCGAAAAGAACTTAGCTCCATGTAGCTCATCAATGAGCTCATCTATTCTTGGAATTGGATACCGATTTTTGATGGTGCTTTGATTCAAAGCACGATAATCAACACACATACGAATGGTACCATCCTTCTTCTTTACTAGAACAACTGCTGAGGCAAAGGGGCTCTTACTTGGACGAATGAAGCCCATCTCCAAGAGCTCCCTAATGTTCTTTTCAATCTCATCCTTTTGCTTTTTGGGGTACCGATATGGAGTTGTGATTACAGGCTTAGCTCCTTCCTTGAGCTCTATGACATGTTCTGAACCTTGATCAAGAGGTGGTCCAGGAGGTAAATCAGCAAACACTTTACTCTTCTTGGTGAGTAAAGACTGAATATCTGGAGGATGCTCTATTTTTGTTTCAGCTGGACTAGTTGGAAGAATCATGCACTCCGCAGCCCACTCCACTTGGTCATGACGTATCAACCTTGCCATCCTCTTGAATGACACAATCCGAGGGCCACCATTTGACATTCCTCTCAACACCACCTTCTTTCCATCGGATTGAAATTTGAGTTCCATGGTTTGCAGATTTAAAGAGATCTCTCCAAGAGATCGCAGCCATTGAATGCCAAGGACAACATCCGTATCTCCAATATTAACCACATAGAAGTCATCCTTGACTTCGTAATTGCCCAATTGCATTGACATGTTGGGAATCTTCTTGGTGCAAGAGATGTGAAACCCATCAGCAACCATAACTCTGAAACCTTCAAAATCTTCTGTTTGCAGCCCCTTCTTTGCCACCACAACTTCGTCTATGAAGTTATGTGTTGCCCCAGTGTCAATTAGAGCAACTATACGCTGCCCCTTGATCATCCCACGAACTTTGAAAGACTCATTCTTTTGGAAGCTCGAAAGTTGAGCCAATGTACCACCACTTTCTTTTTCACTTTCTGATTCTTTTCGGAACTTTTTCTTCTTCGCTGTCCTCAAAATCAGCTTGCTGATCAGAAAAATCAGAATTGCTTTCGTCAGCTGTATAGTACTCAATTTGATGGATTTTAGCACCCTTTGGGCAAACATGATCTTGGGACCATTTTTCCCAACAACGGAAACATAACCCCTTTCTTCGGAGTTCATTGATAGTCTCTGAATCCAATCTTGTGCCATGAGGTTTCTGCTGTTTAAACTCTTTATGGTGAGGCTTTTGATGAAGCTTTTTCCCTCTATCCCCCTTGTGAAATGATGGTTTGGAATGGAACTTTGCTTTTGGAGCAGCCCACTCCATGTTTCTAGCTTTCTTCATTGCCTCTTGTAAGGAAGGTGGATCAAAAGCTTTAATCCAACCCTTGAGTGGCTCCATCAATCCTTCGCTAAATAGGATCACTAATCTTCTCTCCGTGATTCCAGTGACCATTACTGAAAGTCTTTGAAACTCGGCAATGTAGGCATCAACAGTGCCATACTGCCTCAACTGTGCCAACTCCCTGAAATGCACTTCTGGATCCTTCTTCTCGAATCTCTCAATGAGTCTATTGGTGAACTCATCGTAGGTAGTGATAGACCCATGACCTAAAGTGACTAGGCCATGGTACCACCACTCATGCGCCACCCCATCAAGGTGTAGCGTAGCGAACTTGATCGCTTCTTCTTCAGCCATTGGTCTAAGAGCCAAATAGTTGTCTAGCTTCTGTATCCAAGCTCGGGCAGAACTACTATCACTTCCATCAAAGTGGGGAAGCGTAACCTTGCTGATAGCTTGATGCAAGTCTCCTTGTGCTGGAGTTCTTCTTTGCTCGTAATTTCTCCCTTGGCCTCTATCCTTCCTTCTATACTCCATGTAATCATTGAAGGACATGTCAAGCTTGACTTCATCAGGAAGGGTGTCATATTCCGTACGGCCTATCCTCAACCTCTCCAAAGATGAAGTATTTTCTTCTGGATCAGGATGTGGGTTTGTTGGCGCCAAAAACGTGGGTTTGAAGGGTCTTGCAGAAATGTATGTGTTGCTCACTAAAGGTTGGGCAACATGACCATTGTGCTGGTTGGAAGCACTATGCTCACCGGTATGCACTGTATTGTTTTGTGTAGTATTCTGACTCATTCTCCCCAACATGAGAGAAAACATATCCAACAAAGCATCCATCTTCTTATCAAGCCCTTGACATAGATTGGCCGAATTGTCTATACCTTTCCCACTGTCACCTCTGTTGCCGAAAATCCTCTCATTACCTCCTGAAGTCCTTTCACTATCCCCCATTTCTGTCTCCTGAGAAGGCTCCCCAATTAGCCCTCAAAACCTCGTCTGGCCTTGCGGAAGCATTCTAAGCCCAGTACGAGCGGTATCCTGCCTTAGACCCTAGCCAGTACTCTGTTCTCACATCCTCTCATAAGAAGCTGATTTCAGGGATGGCGGGATCGTGAAGCTCCGTACCAGCTGAAGAGCGGCAATTTTTCAATTTTGAATGCAAGTACACAACAATGCAGAAGGCACCCATTAGGTTTAAATAAATCAAACCAGCGGTTACAATATAACTCTTTGCCAAGAATGCGCACTCAATCTCAACAAGAGAGAGGCTGTCATATGGCAAGAGGATCGTCAGTACAATAAATCAGAACTGCAACTGAAAGTAACTCAACACCAAGCATGTGCTACTCAATCCATGATGGATAAGAGGCGACCATATGGTGGAGACTTGTGAATACACAATGCAAATTAAGATAATAGGCGGCAAGCCAGCCTCTTCCACTTATTCAGTGGGCAGTTACAAACATGGAAATTGCAAGAATATTAAAAATGCTGACAGTACTACTGTTCAGCTTACAATATGTGAAGAATGCTGCAATAACAGAAATTTAGAAGTCTTTAATCAGAACAATGTTAATTAAGTCTTCCACAATGATCTCCAAGGCTTTCTAACACCATCTCAGCTCTAAAACCCACCCAAAATACAGACTGATATGACTGTAACCAGGTCTGAAACTGACAATCAGCAACACAGAAATCTAATTGAAATGATCACAGGTCACCCAATATTCAACCAAATGGTCCCAAACAAAATGCAATAGCTTCCTATAACCAGGGCGCCCAAGTAAGACCCAAGAAACAGACCCAATCTGCAATATTTTTTTTTCTCACGAATCCCAATGCAAGTACAAAGGTACGGCCCAAGAGAAAGGGCGATTTTCTTCTATAAAAATCAGCACTTGTTTAAAAATTATGAAACCTTGCAAAAGTTGGCACCTTAACTAGACAAATGATAATATGAAATACCCAGAATGCAATCTTTTTGTATTTTTGAATTATAAGTGAAAATGACAATCAGCCATAAACTCAGCAACCTCTGAAAATGACATGGAAAATGCAAATAACTGAACTACCAATGCATCAACTCACAACAAAGCATACCTCACTACAAAAATGCACTCAAAACAAGAAATATCTCCACTAGGTGCTGTCTCACAAGCACGAAGTTGAGCCAAGCTAGGAGGCATTCATTCCTCGAAGCAATCCTCTCACCATTTCGGCAGCATAACATTACTCAAGAAGTTGGATGATGAAAATGAAGACCAAGACCTCCTTTTATAGACTTGAGATGACTGTCCAGAAGCTTCTAGAAACCCAACAATTCAAATTTGAGTAACTCCTTTTCCCTCCAAATGTGGCGTCCTTTTTGCCTTGAGCAATTTTGACTTTTTAATTTAATTTAAAATAACCTCCTCAAAAGGGCGTACCTTTTTCAAGCATTAATATTAGAGCTTTACAATATAAAATACTCTCATGAGGCGCCACCCCTTCAATGACCACTTTTAAAAACAACTTAAGTTCAATCACTAGGCTAAGGGGGGATCAACAGCAAAATATAACATTAAACATGACTTTATTAAAAATAATTCAACTTATCTCTCCAAACGAGCCCCAAAGCCAAAGTTGAGCAAATCCAACTGAACATACTGAAGTAGAAGGTCAATCGAGCCGAAACCAACAGGACCACTGCCAGAAATAGAATTTACTAAAAATAGTAAATTCGTGAAAGTGCTCAGAATGCCAAAACGAACACATCACCGAAAAGCTCACGAGAAACCCAGAAGGAATCCGCAATTCAAACGCCAATCCGTGAGCACAAGAAACCACTAGCCAAGAAACCCTAATTTCACCACCGAGAAGCCTACGGGTCTCCAGAATAGGCTAACGGTCAACCAAAAGAAGTCATGCTCGAGAAGGGGACATTACAGACAACCTCAAAAAAGTGAGGTTGGTGTGATTTGGTCAAGTTGCAGATCAACCAATATGTTCTCAACTTCACTCCCTCACAATCTGTACTAATGACTGCCTTATATTTTGCTTCCATGGAAGATAAAGAAGCTCTATCAGCTATGTTGCAGCTTGCATTGCCAAGAAAATACTCTGGATCCAAGAGCAAAAACATAACTTGTTGTATACTTTGTAGTATCAACTGGTACAACCCAATCAGAATTAGTGTATCTGGATTGCACCATGACTGCAAATCTTTGGTATAGAGTGCCAAAGTTGACAGTTCCTGTGGCATATCGAAGGAAAAGTTATGCAGTTTGACAATGTTTCTTGTGGTATTGATGTGAATAAAAAAATATAGGAGTGACTGAGTTATAGTAAGATAAAATCAAACGACCTGACAATTGACAATATATTGATTCATTGACTGTAATGAATCAATCTAAGTTGAGAGTTTTATCCAAACTTCTATAGGTGTAGATGTCTGATACACTTAGACATCCTGAATTTGTCTAAAAATGCTTTGGCATAGTTCATTTGTGAAATGAAAATAACTTGATCAAGTTGTGAAAATTTTAAACCTAAGCAATAATGTAATGGGCAATATCAGATTTACCTGTTGAATACTATTGACCTTGCTTCTTGTAATAGCAAGATCATCAACATTGAAAATTATGATCTCTAGGACCTCGACATTGGTTTTGATGCAAATATTAGGATCAGAATAAACTTATTTGAATGAAGGGTCTTAAAGATGTTGATCAATTATAAAATGCCATGGTTGAGGAGCCTGCTTGAGTCCATACAAGGACTTAATCAATCTGCAAACGAAATTCATTTCCAAGTGCTAGGAAGCCTTGTGGTTGAACAATGTAAACCTCCTTTGCCAAGTCTCCGTTCAGGAAAAAACTTCTAATAGCCATTTGATATACACTCCATCTAAATTGAGCAGCGATTGATATAACCAATCAAAAGGTTACTGTCTCTACTTTGGGTGCAAAGGTCTGTTCATAAAACATCCTTTAGTAAGGATTCACATTTGGACTTGTCTAAAGAATCATTTTACTTAAATTCTGCCTTGTAAACCCATTTACAACCAATGTTCTTCCCTTGGGGTAATTCAAATAACATCCAGGTCTTGTTTTCCATCAAAGCTTCAAATATTACCTTCATGGTAGGTTCCTATTCAATCTTTCCATTCAACTCATAATATGTGCTAGGGTCAAACACTTGTGATATAGCATACTTGTTCACCACCTTGCACATGTTCTTTCCTCAATCATATAGATTGGTCTTCCATCCTCTATGGAAATTTATCCTCGAATATATTTCGTTGTGCCACAATACGACTTTGGCTTTCATTGTTGGCTCCCTTTTGATGTCCAACTCTAAGCCTAATCAAACAATTATTTGTTGGCATAAATATTATAATATACATCCTAATTTATCTAAAAAGATAAGATGCTGGGAAACTTTATTTTTCTTCACATGGCTACAAAATAAAGATGTATCCCTCCCAATTTTTTCAGATAATGCTGTAGAAACCCTAGTTTCCCCCTGTTGCTGAATCTGATGTTTTTTTTTGTTGTTTTTGCGTTTTTGAATGTTTTTTTTGGGTTTTTGTGCAATAAATGAAAATTGCGATTTTTGCAAAGAATTGGAAATAAATCTAAATAAAATAATATATCTCTGGAAATGATAGATTCTAATGCTAATATGGATGCCAGTCAATTTATTGATCTTCAGAGACAATTACAATAATGATCCACTAACATGCAATATAAAAAGCAATGATTTTTATTGAAAACCTGATTGGCTGCAATATAGTACGGCTGCAATAAATACTTGTTTCTCCTCCTGTCTGATGATCTCTAATGATGCCAAGAAGGTGTGCGCCCAAACTGGTGATGGCAGACTGTGATTAAGGTAGGCGATTTGCTTGCTAAAGAAAGTACGCCCCTCTTTGATGTAAGTACGGCCTGGTACAGGTTTGTACGGCCTGATGACAGCAGCAAGTAATAATTAAAAAGTACGGCTCCCTTTAAAGCCTCCAGAATATCAATAAAATAGGCGCCTTGATGAATAGATGTCCTCTGGATGAAACCCTGAATCAAATCTCTGACAATGAAAGATCTGTGAAGCTCTATGATCTCTTCTGGATGAAGAAACCTCTGTGCTGGCAATAAATCAGATGTTATTTCACACCCTCTGAATCGCTCTCACTGGAGATGGTTCGTTCCCCAATGCATTCGAGACTGAAACCCTAAGGTTCTGTGCTCAGACCAAACTTGATCAATTTTCAATAATCAATAATCACCTAATGGCTCGATTTTCAATGCAAAGCATATATCTTCTTGAAAAGTGCGATTTCCACAATAATAGGGAATCATTAAAAATTTGCACTTTTAATTTTATTTCTTTCAATAGTCTCTGGCATAATATTAAATCATAAATTTAATCGTCAAATGGCCCCTTTTAATGTTGGGCGACCCCTCAGCCAAAATCACTTAAGTTGTAATATTAAATATTACAACTTTATATTATAATCTCCAATTAATTAATATTTAATTAATTCAATCAAATATTAATATCTCCCTCATTATTCATCCGATGCTCAAGCCGCCTGAAGCTGACGAACACTGAAGTGATTCTGAACATAATCCATCCATATTGCTAAAAATAGCAGGGGTCCCACGCTGACTGCCAATAATTGCTAAAAATAGCAACTTCTGCAAGAAGTGTCCGAACGAGCCCGAACGAAAGCCAATTGATCAAGAACTGCCAACTGAAGCTGAGCCAAGCTCCAACATGACCCTCTATCCAGTCTATCAGCCTACGAGGGTCGCATGATAGGCTAATCCTGTGCTCTGAGAGATGTCAACCAGAAGGGGACATGACAAATGCTTGTAGATTGCTCCAATAGAATAAAATTTATTGGCCATATGTTTACAAGGAAAAGGTATAGTTTGTTTCCATTTGATCCATTTTCACATGGTATAGTTGTCTTGGTTCCTTTTTCTGTGAATGTTGTTAGAGCAATGATAGTTTAACAGAAAACAAAGCCACAAAACAAGCACTTTTCCATTGTAATTGTGCCTATAAAATAGGCTTACAAGAGGAAGTCAAAGTGGGTATTCGTAAAGACCTACATAAGCAAACAAGAGTGAAATATCAACAAAGCAAACAGATTTCTGAATTTGTGTGCTCTAGTTATACCACCAATGTTCCAACGTGAAACTAATTCTAATTTATATCCTATTTATCTATGATATATCTAACACCCTAAGTTAATGAAAAAACTAGATACTAGTTCAATATTATCTCTAAATTAGAAAAAAAAATCTTTATAAAGTGGTTTAATCATTATATCTAAGTTTACCGATTCGCTTTTGATTCGGTACGGGTACGATAATCCGGTAGGGATTCGGCAAAAAATTTTTTGGATTTGGGTACGGCTTGGGTACGCAATACAAAAAACATATAAAAATCAGAAATATATACATATTTGCAGTAGTAATTAAGTTCAGAATACACCACCATATTAATAGTCTAATAACATAGCAAAAATACATCACCACTTTCATAGTCACTAAGTCAAATATTAAAATATTAGTGATTACTCGATTGTCATGATATAAAATTATAAATTAAAGTTCAAACATAAAATGTCAAGCATTTACAATCAGCCATGGCCCATTATTGATCATTGATCAATCTGAATCATATGGGTCATCAGTATCAAACAAACTAGCATTATTAGATGCTACATTTTGCGTAGAACCACAAATAGCATTCGTGGCACTCGCACAAGCACCAAATCAAGCATAGTGGGTGGTCTTTGTTATAGTTTTTGGCATTGCCATCATTTTGTGTGTTCCAAATTTTCTACCCCCTGAGTGGCTTCCAAGGGAAAGTAGCAAGGAACATATGAAGCGAATCTCCTAGGTTTTTACAGTCAGATTGAATGAAACCTATGAAGATTATTGAAATTAGCAGTTCTTGTGTTTAAACCTGGGCACATTTTGATGCCTACTTTGGTATCATCAATTCTTGTGCACAACCTTGTTGTAGCATGGGGAATGAAATATTTTCAGTCTGAGAGTTTATTTCAGAGTCTGATACAAAGAGTTGCTTAAGAAAGAATATGGTTCTTCAACTTGAAATATTTAATAACTTCCATTTAGAACTTTATAGAAGATGACACCATTCTAACAGAGCGAGTCAGAGTTGTTTTACGACAATTAGTCTTTGTTTCCTCAGAAAATAACTGTTGTTTTAGTGCAAATAAGCAATTCTCAAAACAGTTTCTTGTAGTTTTCAAAGTCCTTGGAACTGAAAAAGGTTTCTCTTGTTTTAAAATTTAAAAGCTGCAAGAAAGGCCAAAGTTGCAAGTATGAATGGGAAGATTTAGCAGCAGGTGTGGCGACTGCATGGTCAACATCAATTGTTTCTCAGTCCATTTTCACATTCATTAAAAAAAATGTAAAAAAAAAATCAAAAAATTTCAAAGAAACCTACCTTTTTTGAACAAATCTTGCTCTACAGTCTTCTTGAATCTTGGCAAACACTTGCAAGTGCTTAGGAATAGCACAGCAATCAACCTTGAACTACCAACGATCAGCCTTCAACTCTGTTTGACCTTGTGCAAGCAAGAGAGCAAGTTCAGCAATGGAGGCAAAAAAATTCGTTTTTCTTTCACAAATTGTTAAAATGAAATTGTTTTTACCTTTTTAGTGTGTTTGGAGGTCGAAATTAGGGTTGCAATGAATATTTTAATGTTTAGAAGTCAACATATGGTCAAAAAAATAATAAAAAATGATTAAAAAAAGACGTTTTTTTTCGGACTGACGCGAAATTCGGCTCGGATTCTTCATGCCGAATCCTGGAAGAATCCGCAGTGAATTGAAGAATCTGATACGAATCCGCAGTCAAAAAAACGAATCCTGGACGAATCCGTACCGTACCGTACCCGAATCCCGTACCCGAATCGTACCGTATCGTATCCGGAGGCTAGGTATGGCGAATCGGTAACTTAGCATTATATCTATAATCTGCTCCTCTGTAGGATAATAAAGGCATGCATTTTCGTTATCAACAAACTAGTGGATGTAAAGGTGATGAACTTTGATATGTTTGGTTTTGGAGTGATAGACTGTAGAAACCCCTGTTCTCACTGATTCCTGAAACTGTCTGTTTTTGTTTGTTTTGAACGTTTTTGATGTTTTTGGTGTTTTTGCATAAAGAGGTAAACTGCGATTTTCTAAAGAAAATGCTGATAAATTCAAATAAAATCTTGCAATACTAAAAACGATAGATTCTACTGGAAATAATGTTGCCACATAGTTTATTGATCTTTTATAATGAATACAAATAAGATCTGACAACATGCAACTGAAAAAGCAACAACTTTTATTGACGAAAACCTGGTATTGCAGCAGCCTGATGAAGCACATGAAATGGTGCGGCTGTCATAAGTTTCCACTTCTCCCTCCGTCAGACGCTTGGAAAATGATCCAGAAGTATAGGCGCCCAAAGGTGTGAAGTCAAAAGACCAAAGAAGTAGGCGATTTGCCCAAGACAAAAAGTACGGCCTTTTGAAGATGGTACGGCCCTGCAGCAGCAGCAAATGTATGGCTTTAACAGCAGCAAGAGATTTGTACGGCTTGCATGAAATTTGTCTGGAGTTTATGAAATAGGCGCCTAGTATAATGAACCTTTCCCGGAAGAGTTTCAAATCAAAAGCCCTGAATGATGCAATCTCTGATGAAGTTCTGTGATAACCTCTGAATGAAGCTACCTCTCTAAAAGCAATAAATCAGCTGATATTTCACAGCCTCTGAACTGCAACACTGAAGATGGCTCCTTCTCTAATGCCAAAACGAAAACTGGAACCCTTGGCTCTGTTCTCAAAAGAAGACTTGATCAAAAATTCGATTTCAACATAATTAGCTCTGTTTTCAATGAAAACCCTTATATCCTCAAGAGGGTCGACTTTTTCCTCAAAAAGGCATCATTTAAATAAAAGTTGAATTTCAACTTTTAATTTTTCAATAGTCTCGACGCACTTTTAATTATAAAATATAATTAAAAAGTGGCCCCTCTTCAATGTTGGTCGACCCCTTTAGAAAATCACTTAAGTTATAATATTAAATAATATTATAACTTTATAATATAAGCTTCAGATAATTAATATTTAATTTAACAATTAAAATGTTAATATCTCCCTCAAAACGCCCATCTCGTCCGCTGAAGCCGCAATAAGCATTGATTTTGCATTACGACTAAACTATACCGCTAAAATAGCATAGTTTCTCATTGAATGACCGGCCATGTACAGCAAGTTAGGCAAAAAAGACGTCCGATTGAGCCCTAATCTAAAGCCAACCGGGTAAATTCTCGACGATCCGGCTGCCAAGCTCCAATAAGACCTCTCTATCCATCCTATTAGCCTACGAGGGTCACATAATAGGCTAATCATAAGCTCTGAGAGATGTCAACTAGAAGGGGACATGACAGTCCGCCCCTCTTGAAATTGCTTGTCCTCAAGCAATCTCAACTCGGGATGCTGCAAAATATCCTTGCTCTCCCACGTAGCATCCTCCACTGGCAAATCTCTCCATTTCACCAAATATTCTCTGATAGTCCTCCTACGCAACTGTCTCTCTCTGTACTCCAGGGTAAACTCAGGTACTAAAATCAACTTTCCCTCATCATCTAAGGGAGGTAGAATCAAGGAAGGTACCACATCAAAAGTCCCCAACGCTTCTTTGAGATCGTGGATTATCGCGGAAAACATTGTGGACCTTGCTATATCCGCTGGAAGTCGGTAGCTCATAAGCCACCTCCAACACGCCAAAACTCGAAGGGCTATAATACCGTGGCTTAAGCTTCTCCGAACCACTCTTCCTAAGAGTAGATTGGCAGTAGGGCTGCAGCATGAGATAAACCATGTCTCCCACCTCAAAAGACCTCTCTGTCCTCTTCTGATCTGCGTACTGCTTCTGCTGATTCTGTGCCTTAGCAATATTCTCCTTGAGAGCCCTCATAGTGTCCTGACTCTCCTGCAACAAATCTCCAGCACTTGGCACTCTACTGTCACTCAGTAGCAAATCCAGAAAGCTCGGCGCCTCATAACCGTACAACGCCATGAAGGGGGACATCTGAATGGTCATGTGAAATGTAGTATTGTAGCAATACTCGCACAAATAAATCCACTTGACCCACGCCTTTTGCTGCCCTGCAATGTAGTTCCTGAGGTAACCTTCCACCCACTTGTTCACTATCTCCGTTTGACCATCAGTTTGCGGGTGGTAACTGGTGCTCGGTGTAAGCTCGGTCCCACAGAGTCTGAACACCTCCTGCCAGAAGTGACTCAAGAACCGACTATCCCTGTCGCTCACTATGCTCCAAGGCAACCCATGTAGTCTGAAAACCTCACGGAAGAAGACCTCTGCTACCTTTGTAGCTGTGTAAGTTGTGGTAATCGGAAAGAAGTGGGTATACTTCGTCAACCGATCCACAACTACATATATGCAATCTCGTCCTTGGGCTTTAGGCAAGCTCGTAATAAAATCCATCGATAGGCATTCCCACTTCCTGTCAGGAATCGGAAGTGGCTGTAATAATCCTGCGGGATACCGTTTTCCTACCGCTCTATCGACAAACAGTAAGCACTCACGCTAATACACCAAGAACATCCGCTTTAAGTCCTTCCATGTAAATCTCTCTCTAATTTGTTCAGACAGCTTGAAGTAATTCGATGCCCTCGTATTGTGGTACATCATGAAGGCTCGCGAGGATAGTGTTCTTTCATCTCGATCCTCGATCAAATAAATCTTTTTCTTTGTAAAATGATCAAGCCATTCACAAGCGCGTATCCGTGTCAACCATTGACCTCAACAATACTGGATGCCCAAGTGTCCTTGGCATACTCTGCCACAATCAGATGCCTCCAATCCTCTATAATGTGAACCATAGAGCTCAGATAAGGCCTGCGTGAGAGAGCGTCAACCACTACATTCTGGGTGCCCTTGATGTAGGTGATATCAAAGTCATATGCCTGTAACTTACTCACCCACTTCTGCTGACGATCATTCAAATCTTGCTGCCCCAGGAAATGCCTCAAACTGTTGTGGTCAGTTTTAATGCAAAACTTACTGCCCACGAGATACTGCCTAAATTTGGCCAAGGCATGCATTATGGCCAGCATCTCCTTGTCATAAATACTGTAGAGCCTCTCTGGTCCTTTGAGTTTTCGGCTCTCATAAACAATAGGGTGCTTGTCCTGCATAAGCACCGCTCCAATGCCCTCACCAGAAGCATCGCACTGAAGCTCAAAAAGGCTTCGAAAAATCTGGTAGTGCCAACACTGGACACGTAGTCATCAGCTCCTTGAACCTCACAAAACACTCCTATGCCTCAGGAGTCCAACAGAATGCACCTTTTTTCAACAAATCCGTCATAGGTGCTGCATGGCGTGAATAACCATTCACAAATCTGCGATAAAAACCACACAATCCAAGAAATCCTCGCAGCTATGTAAGGTTCGCTGGAGTAGGCCAATCTATAATAGCACAGATCTTCTCAGGATCCATCCGCACTCCCTCTGCACTGATAATATGACCTAAGTATAACAATTCGGTAATCCCCAAATCACATTTGGATTCCTTGGCATACAAGGACTCCCTCTCCAAAATACTGAGTACTGTCTCCAAGTGAGCCAAATGCTCCTGCCATGTCTTGCTGTATATCAAGATGTCATCGAAGAAGACAAGTACATATCTCCTCAACTGCGAATGGAAGACCCTGTTCATGGTGGATTGAAAGGTCGCTGGAGCGTTGGTTAGCCCAAATGCATAACCACAAACTCAAAGTGTCCACAATGACAGCGAAAGGCGGTCTTCTCAACATCCTGCTCACGAACTCTAATCTGATGATATCCCAATCTCAAGTCTATCTTCGAGAAGTAACAGGCACCATGGAGCTCATCAATAAACTCATCTATCACGAGGTATTAAGATTTTTACATTTTGATAGTCCTCTTATTGAGGACTCTGTAATCTATGCACATGTGAAGGTGCCATCTTTCTTCTTCACTAGAGGATGAAATATTCCGAGCCAAATTTTTCGATTTTTTACAATTTCAAATTACAAGCACCCGTTAAGGTTAGATGATAAACCAAAACGTACGGAAGCAACTCTAACCAGTATGTACACCAGGATCCCGATGTGGGCAAGGTGTGAGCATTGGTCAGAGGATCTGAAACAAAGTGCTTATGCAGGAAGTAACTCTAACCAAGGATGGCGCCGATGATGGCGAGCATATGGTCAGGGGATCTTCTACTTCTAAATGCTGAAAGGGAACTCAACGTCAAGTATGTGCTACCCAATCCAATGCGGAGTGAGGGGCGACCATATGACGGAGTGATTACAATAACAATGCTTGAAAGGGAGATGCTGAAAGCTGAAAACACTCAACACCCAGAATGTGCTTGCTAACCCAGAATGGGAAAGTAGCTACCATAGGGTGGAGATTTATCTATTACAGATTAATACTGTAGGTAGGACTGAGTATTACAAATCATGACAAAGCAATATTAAAGAACACTGGTCAGTACTACTGCCAGCTTACAACAGAGAATTATTGCCTGCGATGTCAAGATATCATATGCTTTTCAAATGGTACATTCAACAATAAATCTGCTACAGGCCTTTAAATAACCTCAACACCAAATCCAAATGAGAAGATGCAGATTTCTGCGGACAGTTTATGACAGATCTGTATTTTACAATTTTTTAACCAGCAACAAAGAAATTCACAGAAAGATTCATAACTCACTCCTCTCTTACCCAAATGACCTCAACTCAGATGCAAAACACTACTATAATGATGGCGCCTAAGATGAATGCAAGAAACCAACGTGAAATGCCTTAATTTATTTATGCACGGAATCCAAGATGATGTAGAATGGTACGGCCCAGCAAGAGGGGCGATTCTTTCTTAAAAATCACAGCCTTAACCAAAAAATCTATAACTTAGAGAATATGTTCGCCCTTCACAGACAAAGAGAATGAGACGATACCCAGAAGGAATATTTTTGTATTTTTCAAGTTGTGAGCAAAAACATAAATCTGCTGTATTAAATGATGCAAAATGCTGAAACCCACTAATATGCAAAACAGATCTAATAATGCACAAGCTGAAAACAATGCTCAAAACTACATGCAAACTCACAAATCTATCTTAAATCACCACTAGTCGCTGTCTTTTCAAGCGAGAAGCAATGCCCAAGCTAGGAGGCCTTCATTCCTCGAAGCAATCCCAAAGCCAATCCGGCAGCATAACATTCTTGTAGATAAAAGATACCCAAATGATGATCCAAGTCTTCCTTTTATAATTTCAGGTTGACTTCTCGAAACCCTAAACTCCTCTCAAAGTCAAAAACCCTAATCTCCTCAAAGATGGCGTCCTTTTCCTTCAAGTTGAATATTCACTTTTAAAATAAATTCAATACTTTAATAAATGCGCCCACCTTATATCTTGATTTGACTTTGGATAAAATATAAAATAATCCTTAATGAGGCGCCACCCTCAAAAAGACCACTTTTCAAAACAACATGAAGTCAATAGACTAGGCCAAGGGGTCAACGTTAAAATATAATATTAAAGCGTGACTTTTAATTAAATGACTCAACTTATCTCTCCAAATGAGCCTTGAAGCCATTAATGAGCAAGTCAACTGACCAAGCCCGAAGTAGGGAAGTCAATAAGCAATTGCGTGAAAAGCGCGAGGAAATAGAATTTACTAAAATAGTAAAATTTCCTTAAGATCTTTCGAGCGAGATAAGACATACCAACTAGCAGCTCTCGAAAACCCGAGGAAAAGAATCCATCGCCAGATCCACTAACTACGAGCAAGGACATCCTTAAAAATAGGAAACCCTAATTTTACCTTCCGACTAGCCTTCGGGTTTCCAGAAAAAGGCCAACGGTCACTGGAAAGGTCAGGTTCGAGAAGGGGACATTACATAGGACAAGCCCGAAGAAGCGGAGATAATAATGGTGATTTACTAGGTGATGCGTATAATAGCCCGGCTCCTTGATAGTCTTCTCTATCATCATAAAAGCAGGATGCAATGCGGAGTAATCATGACGAGACTAGCCCTCAAGCTCTAATGTGCTCAATGACCCATGGCAAGCAGCTCTGATAGTCTTCTCTATCTCATCCTTAAGCCGCTTAGGATGCACATGCGGAGAAATATCCTTGGCGGGCTTAGCGCCTCCTCAAAGAAGCTCTATAATGTGCTCAATGCCCCTGTCTGGAGGTCTCCCTGGTGGAATATCACTGAAAACCTTCTCATGCTTGACTCTCAACTGCTGAATGTCAGGATGATACTCAGTCTTATGCTGTCCCTCCTGCATAGGTGCCAATGTGCACTCGGCAGCCCACTCTACCATGTTATGCCGCATGAGTCTCTCCATCCGACGGAAGGAAATAGTCTTGACATTGCTGTCCTGAATGGCCTTCAAGATATGTGTCTTCCCATCCACATCAAACCGAATCTCCATGTCTTTGAGACGAAGAGTGACTTCCTCAAGGGAATGAAGCCAGTTCATGCCCAAGACTAAATCAATATCTCCCATGTTCACCACGTAATAATCAGCCTTGAATTCATAGTTATTCAAGCGCAAGGGGAGATCCTTAATCATACGATTACACCTGAGAGTGTAACCATCGGCCTCCTTAACCCTAATGCCTTCGAACTCCTCAGTTATGAGTCCGCATTTCTCCACAAATCTAGCATCAATAAAATTGTGGGTGGCTCCTGTGTCAAGAAGGGTAATAACCCTTTGTCCTGCCAAAACTCCACGAAGTCTAAATGAACTCTTCTGCTGAATGCTAGACAATCGTGCCTCCTGAATCTGGAGCTCTGACTCAGCCTCTGCCTTAGGCTCTGAAGCCTCTGACTCTAACTCCTTAGAACTCTCCTGTTGTTCGGAACTCTCAGATTCCGACTCCTCGTAATAAGCCCACATCACTTGATTGGCCTTGCCCTTAGGCCGCAAAGGACAATCATGGTTGGCATCATAGGGACCTTTGCAGTAGAAGCAAAGCTTCTTCCTACGTAAATCATTAAGAGCCTCTCGATCCAAGGGTGCTGCTGATTTTCCCTTTGAATCACTCTTAAAATCTGATTTCTCTCTGTTTTTGTTGAATCCCTTATTGTCCCTGAATGAAGAAGTGTTTCTGGAGTTGAATTTGCTGGATGGTGCTGCAAATTCCATGCTGCGTGCCTTCTTCATAGCTTCCTGTAGCGAAGGCGGATCAAATGCTTTGATCCAACCTCTCAATGGTTCCAACAGTCCCTCCATGAAAAGCACAAGAAGTCGCCTCTCTGAAATATTAGGAACCATAACCGACAATCACTGGAAGTCACCTATGTAAGACTCCAAACTGCCACTCTGTCGCAACTGAGCCAAATCTCTGAAATAGGATTCTGGATCCTTCCTGTCAAAACGTTCCACCAACCTGTCAACAAACTCCTGGTATGTGGTGATACGATGGTGCTGGAGTGTCACCATCCCGTGATGCCACCAGTCATAATCTGCTCCCTCAAGGTGCAATGTAGCATACCTAATAGCATCCTCCTCAGCCATAGGACGCAATGTGAGGAAGGTATCAAGTTTACTAATCCAGGCCTGTGTTGTGACCTTGCCACTACCGTCAAACATAGCTAGAGTAAGTCTGTTTGTGGCATGCTTCAGATCACTATTATTATTATATCTAGGCCTCCAATCCTGTTGGCCCCTGAGATGCTCTCTCCTCTGTGTGATGAATCTGTCAAAGGTAATCCTCTCTCTGACCTCAGGTGGTACTAACTCCCACTCCTTGTTCGCTGCCATAAATGTATCAGCGAACAAATCCTCATGCTCCTCACCTGCAACAGCCTCATCAGGCTCCTGTCTCACAAATGTAGGCCTAGTTGGCCTGTCTGCCGTCCGTGAAACAGTCCTAGGTGCTCTCCGTGATCCTGCATCACTCCTGTTCTCGTCACAAGGTGGTGACGGTCTCCTCGGCATACCTAACCTCTGTATTGCCACTACCAACTGCTGTAGTACATCGTTGGACTGCCATTGACCTGCTCGTAAATCTCTAAGAGTGTGTAGAACCTCTGCATCGTCCTGATCCCAAGGGTTTTGAGGAACATCTGTTCTGTCAGCCATGGTACCTAGCTGCCTGTTCAAACCCCGTTGCCTGTCAATCAAGGCTCTCCGACAAGTATAATATCTGTGAGGCCCAACCTCTTGTGGCTGCATAAGATTGCTAAACCCTTAGGATGGCAGGATTTAGCTCTGATACCACTGTAGAAACCCCTGTTCTCACTGATTCCTGAAACTGTCTATTTTTGTTTGTTTTGAACGTTTTTGATGTTTTTGGTGTTTTTGCATAAAGAGGTAAAATGCGATTTTCTAAAGAAAATGCTAATAAATTCAAATAAAATCTTGCAATACTAAAAACGATAAATTCTACTAGAAATAATGTTGCCACATAGTTTATTGATATTTTATAATGAATACAAATAAG
Organism: Sequoia sempervirens; assembly: GCA_007258455.2. NCBI lineage: Eukaryota > Viridiplantae > Streptophyta > Pinopsida > Cupressales > Cupressaceae > Sequoia > Sequoia sempervirens. The sequence goes on along the minus strand of VDFB02099419.1, from coordinate 6,468 downwards.
ATCTGACAACATGCAACTGAAAAAGCAACAACTTTTATTAACGAAAACCTGGTATTGTAGCAGCCTGATGAAGCACATGAAATGGTGCGGCTGTCATAAGTTTCCACTTCTCCCTCCGTCAAACGCTTGGAAAATGATCCAGAAGTATAGGCGCCCAAAGGTGTGAAATCAGAAGACCAAAGAAGTAGGCGATTTGCCCAAGACAAAAAGTACGGCCTTTTGAAGATGGTACGGCCCTGCAGCAGCAACAAATGTACGGCTTTAACAGCAGCAAGAGATCTGTACGACTTCCATGAAATTTGTCTGGAGTTTATGAAATAGGCGCCTAGTATAATGAACCCTTCCCGGAAGAGTTTCAAATCAAAAGCCCTGAATGATGCAATCTGTGATGAAGTTCTGTGATAACCTCTGAATGAAGCTACCTCTCTGAAAGCAATAAATCAGCTGATATTTCACAGCCTCTGAACTGCAACACTGAAGATGGCTCGTTCTCCAATGCCAAAACGAAAACTGGAACCCTTGGCTCTATTCGCAGAAGAAGACTTGATCAAAAATTTGATTTCAACATAATTAGCTCTGTTTTCAATGAAAACCCTTATACCTCAAGAGGGTCAACTTTTTCCTCAAAAAGGCATCATTTAAATAAAAGTTGAATTTCAACTTTTAATTTTTCAATAGTCTCGACGCACTTTTAATTATAAAATATAATTAAAAAGTGGCCCCTGTTCAATGTTGGTCAACCCCTTTAGAAAATCACTTAAGTTATAATATTAAATAATATTATAACTTTATAATATAAGCTCCAGATAATTAATATTTAATTTAACAATTAAAATATTAATATCTCCCTCAAAAAACGTCCGATTCACGAACCATCTGAAGCTGGTGAATAAGTGATTGATTTTGCATATGACCAAACCATACTGCTAAAAATAGCAGGGGTGCTCCGCTGAATGACCATTACTGCTAAAAATAGCAAGTCAGGCAAAAGACGTCCAATTGAGCCCGAACGAAAGCCAACTGGTAAATTCTGACGATCCGAAGCCAAGCCAAGCTCCAACAAGACCCTCTATCCATCCTATCAGCCTACGAGGGTCGCATAATAGGCTAATCATAAGCTTTGAGAGATGTCAACTGGAAGGGGACATGACATAGACTAGATTCTTTACCATCTTAATTCTTAAGTATTCAATGTTATCACAAAAGAGTGAAGTCAGTGTAGTGGAACCAAGTTGGAGATTGAATGATATCCTACACCTTGTACTAATAGTTGCCTTATATTTTGCTTCAGTGGAAAATAAAGCGATTGTATGCTAGAACTTGCTCTGTCATGAAATTACTCCTAATCCAAGAGTAAAAATATATCTCATTGTAGATTGGTTAGTATCAATGGATCTAGCTTGATCAAAATTAGTATACCCAAATGACATGAAATTTGTAGTGTTGATAAAAACTGCTGAAGGTGAGTGTTCCTTTGACATATTGAAGGACACATTTTGTAGCTTGCCAATGTTCTTCTTGAAGTTTGGATGTGAATCTATAAAGGTAACTTACTGTAAATCACAAGTCCAACTAAGTGGTAGTAAGATAATCAACTAACTCACTAGTTTATGATATGCTAACTCGTTGATTAATGGTGAATCAATGTATGTTGAGAGTTTTATCCCAACTTCCATAGGTTTAGATGGCGGATTGTATTCACACATTCTAAATAGTTACAGAACAACTTTGGCATAGTTAGTTTGTGATACAACCATAGCATTCTTAAGTTTCCAAAGTTGTAATATGCTTAAGGGCAGATATGCTGAATTCCATGTAGTCTGCTTGAATCCATCGAAAAATAAAATTCTCCACCTAAACAATAATGCAAAAGTGCAAGATCAGTCATTTCAAAAATTGAATAAAGGTTAGATTTCACCTTTTGTATTTACTTGGCTCCATTGCCAATAATGGCAAGATTATCAACATAAACAACCATTACAGTTATTACTAGTGATTTTTATATAGAGATTTGGATTATAATGGTTTCTTTTGAATTTTGATTGTAGGTATTGATTGATTTTTGTATGCCAGGTTTGAGGAAATTGCTTAAGGTTGTACAAGGATTTCACTAACTTGCAAATTGCATGTTCTTTTCCTAGAAGCTGGAACCCTTGTTGATGGACCATGTAAATCTCCTCAGCTAAATTTCCATTCAATAAGGCACTATTGATGTGATGGACTTCCATTTGAATTGAGCAGCAATAGAGATTACCAATCGAAAGGTTGCCATCTTTGTAGCAGAGGGAAATGTCTCTTCATAGTCCACCCCTTCTGCTATGCATACCCTTTTGTGACAACCCTAGCTTTGCACTTGTCCAAAGATCTATTTGTTTTATTTTTTACAACTATTGGGCATCTTTCCTTAGGGTAATTTAATCAACACCCAAGTCTTATTCTACATCAAGACTTGAACTTCCATTTGTATGGAATCCTCTCATTTAGGTTTTTTCTTGGCCTTTTCATACATGTGAGATTTGAATACCTGCAAGACAACAGATTTAATAGTAAAAATTACTTGCTCTCCACCTTGTGCAAGTTGTTTTCTTGACTGTGTAGATTGGCCTTCCATGAATTTTTGCATTTCATTTTCTTGAACATCCTTTAGTGTGGTATAATATCAATTTGGTCTTTGGTGCTCGTCTTTTTGAGCTTGCTCTGAATGAAGGGTATCACCTTGGGTTATCATCCACCTCTTCTTCCAAATATCATACAAATTATTGTAATGCTATTTCAGCTTACTATGTTGGATTTCCTCTGGGTTCTGAGTGCCATCATCATTTCTCCACCCATTTGATGTTCTTGGTGCTGTGATGTATTCCAAAATTTCTTCAATTTTCACACCATATTTGTTAGTAGCAGTTTCCCATACAAGTCTAATTGTAAATTTACCATTGCTTGAGAAGAAAAACATCTTCTCATGTACAACCTCATCTTTACTGATCATGATCTTATTCTTAGTGACATCAAGCAACCTTTATGCATTTGATTGTTCGATAGCCAAAACATATACCTTTTACTTTTTGCATGCAATTTAGTCCTGTTTTGTTCAGGAATTAGCAGAAACAACACAACTGAAAAATATGCAAGGCACCTATTGGTGGTCACCTTCTTGATCATGCTTCCTCAAAAGTATTCATAACTTCCACTTGGTACTGGTATGGTACATTTAGGTGTGCACCATGCACCTTGCCATCTATATAACCATTATATTCCTCTGTTGCATAGCTCTAGTTTGCAGTGGAGTGTGTGAATAGTAGAATGTCTATGTATAGCATTCTCATTTGAAAACTCCTTGAACTAATTGTAGGCAAACTGCCCTCTATTAGTTGACCTCTTTGACTTGATAGGTCTATCTGCTTGCTTTTCAATCAGGGCTTTAAATTTTAAGAAATGACAGAAACATTGGTGTAGTCATGTATGAAGGATCCAATATTGGATTATCCAACCATGCAGCTTAACACAAATTGCTCTTAATTTTACACAGCTGAATTCAAATAGTCACACTATATTCACATCACAAAGAAATATGTTGAAAAATACTTATTGATTCAGTCTGAAATTACATCAATAGTGTTTACGGCTAGGGCTTACAATGAGAATTAGGCTTCAACTTTGGATTATATGCATAAGCAAGCAGAAACAAGTGTGCAACTACTATAGACTAGTTTATGAGCTGATCTTCTATTTGATGCTCTCTCTAATCTTCAAGATCTTTCCCAATTCTCCACTGTATTTCCCCCCTTCTAATGTAAATGTTAATATTTTTATATGGTCATGATGTATCACTGTGTTGATAAAAAATGTAGTACACTGCCTTATGCACATGAGATAAGGATCATGAGATCAATATTAAATGATTGTACTTGTAATTATGCCTTGGAACTGGATGCATTGTTGTGAAATGCATAAATTACCCTTCGTTGATAAGTGCAGCAAGATTTAAGCTTTGAAATCCAATGCGGTCTTAACCATGAACCTCCTTGGGGCCACTAATACATTAAGCAACATTCTAAGTTTGTGTGGATTCAAATATGTGACATACACTTCAAAGAGGTCTTCGTGAAGTAGGTGTAGCAAGTCACATCATATTATTATACATTAAAAACTTGATCAGACACATGGACATTTTAGTGACAACCTTAAAAGTCGTTAAAAATCTAAAGGCATTTTTGTGAACTAGTGAAAGTTGAAACCACATAGTAGAACTATTGTCTTTGGTCTATGTGCTCTGAATGAAAACTGCGGTAAGAAAATGCAATTATGGAAAAAACAGAATGACTGCAGCAACTAAGAAAACCTACAAAAGACAACATAAAACAAATATATTTGGTTGATGTAGGATTGCTCTAACTCTTAGGATGCTCCTACATCAAGCATTCAGATTTCGTTTTCAATAAGTAGAACCACATCTTACTTTAAATGTCATCAATAATCAACAAGAAATACTTGGCTCTAGACATGGTGGGTGCCTTCATTAGGCTACTCAAATTAGCATGGACCAGGTCCATGACTTCTTTGGCCCTTAATGCTTTATCATTATCAAATGGGTGTCAACTTTGTTTTTCCATTTGGCATCTTGTACATGCATCTTGAAATTCTTTTATAGATGGAAGACCGTTCATCATATTAGACTTAGTGCAGATAAGCATTGATAAGTCAAGTGCCCATGATGTTCATGCCAAAGTATATTGCAATTTTCCACTACTATTGGTGCATGTTAATGTTTTGGGATCAACAAGTTTGTACAATTCCTTCTCACCAATACAACAACAATCACCTTTCATCCCAAAGCATTTTGACTATAGATTTGGTACCTAGAAAGTTGACAAAAAGAGTAGGATTCTTAGTTATGTCACTAATAGTAGCCAGTTGCATGTGCGTGTCTATGAGTTTGTCATTGGCATCTATTGTTAATGATATTTCATACAAGAAAATATTTGTTATCTTTGTGTTGAGATATATACTAATGCTATGCTTGGTCTTATCCATGATGTCATAAATGTAGCTTATTTAGGCACTAACCCCATCTTTGCTGAAGTTTTTGACAACAATATCACCTCATAAGATTTCTTCCAAAATAAATCATTTAAAACACATTTAACAATATCAATGCCTTATGTTTTCTTCAAGTACGAGGAAGTTGTCCATTCTTTGCTTAGGAACATCTTTTAAATTTGTGTTTTGTTCACAAACAACCTAAAAGGAAAGGATATTGGTGGCAATTTGTCAGAACCCTGATGGTTCTCGATTCAAACCCTAACTGATGTTTTTGTGTTTTCTTGCAATTTTTGGTTTTTTTTTGTATTTTTGAGGTTTTCAGGCAAATAATGAAAATTGTGATTTTACTGAGAAAATGCTAGAAAAATTCTAAATAAATTCAAAATGCATAAAATAACTCAGATCTTGCTCAGGGAACTTAGGCGCTTCATTATATTTCACTTCCAGATGATTTACAAGAGCCAGATACAATGTATGAAGGAGATACAAATTATTTAAATAAGAAAAACCTGATTTCTTTAATGGCGGCTGCAGCTGATAGAAGAAAGTACGGCCAGAAATAAATAAGACTCTCCAAGCTCACAAATCAATGCCAAAATCCTCAGCAATCCAAAGCGCCCAAGAAACAATCACCAGACTGTGAAGAAGGAAGACGTTTTTCTCCAGAGATAATAAAAAGTACGGCCCTTTGCTGACTGGTACGGCCTGGTACAGCTAGTACTGAAATGGTACGACACCTTGGGATTTGTGCCAGAACACTGATGAAAGACCTTTGCTTAAGACGCCTTTACTGTCTGATGTATATCACCGTAAATCTCTGTCTGAATAGATGATTATGCCCAATCTGTGACCTCTGTATGAAATCACCAAGAGCAAGCTTCAGCTGGTATTGCACAGCCTCAGTCTGCCTAATCTCTAAAGAGTTTTCGTTCTCCAGAAACGTCTGTCTGCCAGAAACCCTAGGGTTTGCAAACTTCAATGCTCAGAGCAATAAAGACAAAATTGAATAATAACCAAGATAGTTCGATTTTGTCTTGAGAAGGAATATATATGCCTTGAAGAAATTCGACCCAACTCACTTTTAAAATAATCATTTAAATTAAATGATTTAATTTGCCTTTGATACTTAGGAGAAAATATTAATTATTGGCGTCCCCTTTTTAATGAATATAAAATACTCATTAAGTCACATTTAATAATTTATTATAAAGTATAATAAATACTTTATAATTAAGCCAAATAATTAAATATTTAAATATTTCAATAACGTGACTTTATTATAAAGTCAAAATATTAAATATTTAATAATCCATTAAATACTCCTTATTTCTCCGTCCAATCAACCAACTGCTGAATTGGGTCTATTCTGCGCTGAATGGCTGAACCAGGTGCCCTGCCCGAAATAGCAGCTTCCGCCTGACCTAACTT
>VDFB02099418.1:0-10761 GCA_007258455.2 Sequoia sempervirens | reverse complement strand
CATCGACATAGATTGGTAGTTTCATATGTACTTGTCATTTTTATGTGCAGGGAATTATGAGGTATACATCTTTGTTGACAAGTGCCACAACGCCTGAAGCAGTACATATTGGAACACTTGAACGAGTAGGTGTTGAAGCACCTCAAGGAGGAGGTGTTGAAACACCTAAAGGAGATAAAGAAAAAGATCAACCTAAAGAAGTATGTGTTCATTTTATTTTTTGTTTGGTATTTATATGTTCCTATTACTGAAAATTGTATGCTAACTTGGATCACTTTTATGTTTTTATTAACGTATATAGATTGAAATTACAAAAGATGGTTTGGTCGGTTCTTTGAGAGGGGCATATTCTAGGACTCCTGACCCTTTGAAGAGATGCATATTTGAGGTAATCAAGATTACAATTTTAGAGTTCAATTATAATTTAATGTATATTGATTTTGATGTTAATTATTCAATTTTAAATTATATAGTATAACTAATCTCAATTGTGGTTTGACTTTTTCTTGTGCAGCTACCTTCAAAGGCAACAAGTGCTTCAAAGAGGCTCCATTTTGATGATCCACCAGTAGTTTAGAATGAGATAGACATTTTGGCATGTAAATATTGAATAGATACCTAGATGGCATATGCCACATATTGTAAAATTTTGTTTGAGTTAGCGTTGATGCCATTTTTGTATATGGACATACACTTGATTATTGGATAATTTCATATATAGAAGGACAATCGAAATTTAATTGCTCCTCATGCATAATTAAACTCTTTGAAAATTTTAATCAAGTGAGCAATGGTTAAATATCTTGATGTACAATAGCATGTAAAAAGAATGGTTATATTATGTAGTTTATTCATATTGCTGATTACATTGCATCACATCTTTCAAACTCAAAGTATTACTTCATTACTGCATAAGTAACAACTAGATGCCGAGTAGATGAAAAAATTTCAATTACACATAGTTTTTACAAAGTCAACCTAAGCAGTTATGCAATTACTTCACATTACATAACTAATAACTAAAAATTTATTCATATTATTGATTACATTGCATTGCACATCTTTCAAACTCAAAGGATTACTTCACATTGCATAAGTAACAACTAGATGTTGATAGATGAAAAGATTTCAATTACAGGCCTACTGCCCCCTCATTCCACACACTATGCAACCATTTACTTGCGGTGTAGGGGCCGAACAATGGAGAAAACATGTAAAAATAATATATATATATATATGCAGCCTAGAAGCATGAATTAGTACCAATATTAATGCATCACCATTGATTACCTTGACGTAGAGATTTGAATCAGCATCATTCTTCAAGAAGCCCAAACTAGACAGGTATTGATCAATCCTTTCGTACCATGCACGAGGAGCCTACTTAAGACCATACAAGGCCTTCATCTTACACACATGTGACTCCTTCCCATGAACCTCAAAACCATCAGGTTGCTCAATGTAAACTTCTTCCTCAATCACACCATTGAGAAAAGTTGTCTTCACGTCCATTTGATGAATCTTCCATCCTCTTGATGCGGCAAGGGAAATGATAGTTCTAACAAAAGTGTAACGAGCAACAGGAGCAAATTTCTTCATAATCAACTCCCTCTTTCTGAGAAAATCGCTATCGATCAGCCAAGTGTTGGTATCAATGGGTACATTGCTTGACAATGTTGAGCAAAACAAATATTCATTCTTCTATGGAGAAACAACATCTACATCTGCAATGGAGGCTTGATGCTTAGGTCTATCTAAACAATGTTTGGAAAATTCACCAAACTTATCACACCTAAAGCATTGAATCTTAGACAAGTCTCACTTCTTCTTGGAAGGGGGAGCACCATCATTTCCTTTGTCTTGATTCCTCTTGAAGAATCCCTTCTTTCCACTTCTTCCTTTCTTCTTCGAAGGTTGGGCGGCAAGAACATGAATCTCTTCATTAGTAGAATTTTGGCCAACACCTCTAACCATCAATCTTGATGCATAATGAATGCAATCGACCCTCAAACAATTGAACTTCAGGAGTTTGGACCTTGCACTAATTCCTTGAATATAGGACTCCCAAGACAATGGCAAACTATTGAGGACAAGCATTGTAAAATCCTTATCTTTAACCTGTTGATGTGTGTTTTATGACACAATCGTACATCAGAATAAAAATGCCCAGAGACACCCTATCCTCTCTTGAAAAACCACCCCGTATGTTAAGATTGCGAGAAGATCATATGGAAATTCCAAAGTTTCTTATGTCAGGTCTTGACGTGTGGTAAGCTCAATGGGTGTTGTGATTTGCTAGTAATCACAAGTGGACTTACGCTGGATTTTTTCAATTCACAATGAAGGTCTGGAAAATGAAGCTCTTTTATTTGGGTTGTAGATCAAACAAACTGAAAAATGAGACAAGGGGTCAAAAGTTCTAATCTACTTCCTAAGAATTCAAGAGATGGTATTGACTTGGTGAAACGAAACCAAACTTTGTTTCTAGAAAAAAAATTCAAGTGTTGGTATTGACTTGTAGGGGGACCATCTACAAAAACCTCTCTCAGTTTTTGCTATCTCAAAGGCATTTTCCTATGGTGATGACTTTTCAGTGGAGGGAAAAAGTGCCAGATGCAAGTAATGTAAAGTTGAAAAGTGGTGCAACTTTCATTCTGCAACTCATACAACCAAATGGACTATTCCAACACGTTCATATGGGTACATTTACACTAGGGATGGTCCTTTTTTGTACCCAAATACGCCGAATCACTTTGAGCTACATTGGACCGACGATTTCCCTTAAGAGTCCAAAGTGCTAAAAGGCTGAAATATTTGAAGGGCTATTTCTCGGAGACCGTGGGGCATACAGACTCTATGTCAGAGGCTACGGGATCATGTTGCAACCATCTACAAAAGCCTCTCTCGGTTTTTGCTATCTCAGAGGTGTTTTCCTGTGGTGATGACTTTTCAATGGAGGGAAAAAGTTGCCAACGTAAGCGCGTAAAGTTGCAAAGTGGTGCAACTTTCATTCCGCTAAACTCCATAATGACCAAACAAACTATTCCAACATGTCCATATGGGTACGCTTTATGCCAAGGATATCCTTTTGCACCCAAATACACAATCACTGAGCTACATTGGACCTGCAATTTCAAGAGTCCAAAGTGCTTAAAGGCGTAAATATTTGAAGGCTACTGCAGACGTGGGACATACAAATTCCTCCCTCTGAGGCTGTGGATTGTGCCAATCCATCTACAAAACATCTCAATTTTTGCCATTCCAAGGTGCTTTCCTGCGGGTGATTCTTCGCTGGAGGGAAAAAGCTGCCGTGATGTAAAGGCAAAGGTAAAGTTGCAAAGTGGTGCAACTTTCATTATGCTAACTCGCATGACCAAATCCATTGTTCCAACATGTCCGTGATGGGTACATTTGACGCTTAGGGATGGTCCCCTTTTGCACCCAACATGCCAATCACTTCGAGCTACATTGACCAATGATTTCCTTAAGAGTCCAAAGTGCTAAAAGACAACAATATTTGAAGGGCTATTTCTCGGAGACCATGGGGCATACATACCATTTGTCAGAGGCTACCTGATCATGTTGGGACCATCTACGAAAACCTCTCTCGGTTTTTGCTATCTCAGAGTCATTTTCCAATGGTGATGACTTTTCAAAGGAGGGAAAAGTTGCCAGATGCAAGCAGTGTAAAGTTGCAAAGTGGTGCAACTTTCACTTTGCAACTTGTACTCCACTCAAACCATCGCTCCAACATCGCCCAGAGGGCACGCGACGCTAGGGGATGAATCCTTTGCACCCAAATACACCGAATTCGAGCCGCATTGACCGGGTGATTTCCTTAAGAGTCCAAAGTGCTAAAAGGCAGCAATATTTGAAGGGATATTTCAGAGACCGTGGGGCATAGCTGCATCTGGCCGAGGCTGGCTGTGATCATATTGGGAACATCTACAAAACCTTCTTAGTTTTTGCTATCTCTATATGCTTCCTATGGTGATGACTCCTCAAAGGAGGGAAAAAGTCGCCGATGCAAGTAGTGTAAAGTTGCAAAGTGGTGCAACTTTCATTCCAACTCGTGAAGACCAAAACATACTATTCCAACATGTCCCAGATGTGGCACGCTTTACGCTTGTGAGTGGTCCTCTTTGCACTCCAAATACGCTTAAATCAATTCGAGCTAATAGATCTGTGGATTTCCTTAAGAGTCCAAAAGTGCTAAAAGGCAGCAATATTTGAAGGGCTATTTCTCAAAGATCGCGGGGTATACAAACTCTTCGCTAGAGGCTATGGGGATCAGCTGCTAAGCACCATCCGATAAACCCTCTCTCAGCTTTTGCTATCTTGAGGCGCTTGTGGTGATGACTTTTTAGTAGAGGGAAAAGTTGCCATATGCAAGCAGTGTAAAGTTGCAAAGTGGTGCAACTTTCATTCCGCAACTCATACGACCAAACAGACTATTCCAACACATTCAGATGGGTACATTTACGCTAGGTATGGTCCTCTCTTTGCACCCAAATACTGAATCACCTCGAGCCAAGCATTGGACCGCCATTCTCGGAGGTCCAAAGCAAAATGCAGAAATATTTGAAGGGCTATTTCTCGGAGACCATGGGGCATACAAACTCTCCGTTAGAGGCTACGAGATCGTGTTGGGACCATCTACAAAAACCTCTCTCGGTTTTTGCTATCTCGCAGGTGTTTTCCTATGGTGATGACTTTTCGAGGGAAATGTCACGATGCAAGCAACAGAAGTTGCAAAAGGGTGCAATTTTCATTCAAGAACTTGTACTCTAATCAAACTAACTATTCCAACATCGCCTCAGAGGTACATTTCACGCCGTGTATGATCCTCTTTGTACCCAAATACTCTAAATCACTCGAGCTACATTAGACCAACGATTTCCCCACGAGCCTAAAAGGTAGCAAGATTGTGTTGTAATTGTAATTGTAAGTGCTAAAAGGTTGGATCAAGCTTGTGCGGGTTATAACAACGTCATCTTTAATTGTAATTGTGTTGTTTAAAACCACCTAGCTCATGCATCAGAAAACTCTTACTCAATCAGCTTGAACATTATGCACACCCAAATACTTTGTTTCCACTTTGCTAGATCAAAGACTCAATTACATTGGAAATGACCTTCACATGAAATTTTTTAAATTTTTTGGGAAAAAGTGGCAAGCCACTGTAATTTATTATATATAAATAGAAGATATTACAAAACCTAGTTCAAACAAGCATACCGGTAGGAAAGAGCTAGGAAGAAAACCTCTAGTTGTAGCTCAATTAATTACAATAAGTTACTACAGAATTGTCTCAATACACAGTTATGGCCTTCTTACATTGTTTCACATTTTAAAATTGAAATTTTACAAAATTTTCCTATTGGAGGCATTCAGGGCACAATCTTCCACAAGAGTAGTATGTTCGCGTTCTGGACTGACAAGCACCTATACAAACCATCAAGCTAGCAGTTAAACTACATACAATAGAAAAGATGCTTAGAATAACCAATCTATATTACTGTAATCTTTCACATACCTCTCTGAAAGGATCAAAGTTGGCTATTGTTGCAACAGGTCCATGATCAATCGTGCCAAAAATATTGCAAAATTTGTCAACTGAGAAATCTATATTGTCACAATAGAAAATATGGTTAGACTAACAAATCTAAATATTAATCTAAATAACCTGAATGATGATGAATTGATAATGCAAACTATAAAAAATGCTTAGAATAACTAGTCTATATTATTTGTAATCTTTTGCATACCTCTCTAAAAGGATCAAAGCTAGCTATTGTAGTAGCAGGTCCATGATCAATTGTGCCAAAAATATCACAAAATTTGTCAAATGAGAAATCTATATTGTCACAATAGAAAAGATGGTTAGACTAACAAATCTATATTAATCTAAACAACCTCAATGATGATGAATTGGTAATGCAAACTATAAAAAATTCTTATAATAACCAATCTATATTACTACAATCTTCACATACCTCTCCTCAAAGGATCGGCTAGCTATTGTAGCAAGAGGGTTCATGATCAATTGTGCCAAAAATATCACAAAATTTGTCAAATGAGAAATCTATATTGTCACAATAGAAAAGATGGTTAGACTAACAAATCTATATTAAATTATAATGAACTTTAACCATAATGAACCCAAGCATCAGTATCTTCCATTCTGGAAAATGCTATTCAAGTGTATTCCTCTAAGGGTCAGTTTCTTTGCTTAAGAGTATCCAATATTGCTTCCATGATTAGCATTACTAAATTTCCATAGTTGTTTTATCTTTGTCCGCATGATGCTCGAAACAACTTCTAACATTTGTTGCTATAACAAGGTGTGAATACATGAGAATGGTTTTGTGTTTCTCATAGTCTTCAAATGCAGGTATGCCATTCTTTCTAACCATATATGTTCGCAACCAAGTTCCTGCAACCACAACTGAACCTGTAGGATATATGAACCCATCATCATCTTCCATCGGTTGTGTTAGCTTATGCTTTACCTTCACACATTGAGCCAACCAATAGTCTAATCTCTCTCCATTCCCCTATGGTGCAACAACTGCAAAAAAATGTCCTGGCTATAGTAGATCTGAAAGTCAGTCGTAATCAACTAAATTTTCCATTATGTCATTTCTCATGGATATTGTTTGAGATAATGGAGTTAGATATTGTGGAACCCATGTATCCACCCACTCACTTGACTCACATTGATCCCACTCGCACTGAATACAACTCTGACAAAAATGAGCCAAATCTCGTGTCCAAATGGTCCATGTGCTTGCATCTGAGCTTCAAAATGAATACATCTTTGAAGAATCTTTGATTGTATGCAATCCAATCTGCCTCCCATTGTACCCTCCTCAACCAACCAAAAGCATCTACGCACTGTTGAATCAAGTAGCCCTCCCTGTGACAATGTTGAAGTACACCAATCAACAATAAAACGTGCATCACTAAATTTTTCTCCAAAAATCCTCAATTGCTCCTTAACTAGAGCTATTTTTACACATGCACCTGCTCCATCGTGCTCCCCTTTCCAATGCCCAGCTTCAAAAAATCTCCAAATATGAGGTACACCCCTCTCTACATGCATTCTACTCAACCAATAAAACATGTGAGGATTCTTGAATTGACCTATGCAGTTATCTGACCAAATGAGATGTTGGCCCATTGCTATATCATGCTCCTGCAAGAACTCAAAAAAATTCTCAAAACAATGTTGGACATACTCGGATGAGTGAGATCTATCATCACTCACATAAAAATGATACTCTCTTATTATCTTTTGATCCTCCTCTGTACTATCAAGTGCATGTCTAAATGTTATGTGGACAAATATATTAGACATCTAAATTTGGACACTTAAGTTATCCAAATTCATCCCCTTTCGTCTTATTTTCGTTAATTAAGTAATACTGCTATTATTTAATTAATATCTTTAATTCTGCCAAATCCCTAAGGTATTTAATCAATAATACCTTATCTCTTTAATCCTCTTTCCATCAATTGAATTAAATAAATATTCCATTTATTTAATTCCTCATGTCACATCCTCCATCATTTTTATCTTATCCTAATCTCTAATCCCATCATTAGATGTGTCACATCCTCCAACTTTTGCAAGTTGGCATCTAATATCTCTTAGCCACCTAACCCTCCTCTAATCTTTCATTAACTAGCCTAATCAACCTCTCAAGAAATTTTTAATTCCTTTTGTCCTTCCAAGGAATATTAAATTCCTTTCTCTTCCCCATGTCCTTTATGGACATGTATGTCCCTTAGTCAAACCTATTAAAGGCTTTCTCCTCTTGGACAAGGCACTCCACTTCCCCATGTGAATTTTTAATTCACCTTTTAACCCCCCAATGCATTTAAGAAATTTTAAATTCCTTCCCTCTTCCCCATGAGAATATTTGAGAAATTTTTAATTCCTCACATGTCCTCTCACCCACATGGGGACAAGTACCTCCTTTATGAGGATATCTTGTCCAATCCCAAGGTACTTTGTCCCCCCCTCCATGTCATGTCCTATTCTTCCACCTCATGTCCACTTCACCTTTTAGGGCTATATCACCCACCACATGTCAAGATGTGAGGGCTTGTGAGTTCTCAACTCACCTTAGCCCTACATCTTGATATTTGGTGGCTCAATCTTGGCCATCCATTTCTCTTAGGAATTCTCAAAATTCCTATAAATACCCCCTCTTTTCTCTCATTTTAGGGAGATCATTTTGCTAGCCAAACTCTTGTAGTTTTGTTTCTCAATCTACACTTAGCTATTTTCTTGCTTTCATCCATTTGCACTCATCCTCACATCCTCATCTAGTTTGCATATCTTGCCATCCAAGGAGCATACACATCAAAGATCGAAGGGCCAACCAAAGGATCGATTCGACGCAAGGTATAGAGTTCTATTTTGTTGCTTTTATCTTGTTTTGTTTCCAACTTAGGCTAATCTTGAGGTGTAGGTCATTTTGGTGTTTATTTGCACTCTTCTGCTTGCTGCTCATTTTCTAACGCTCATATTTGACCTATCACAATAGCAATTTGAATGGAATTGTAATACTAATATTGCACCTCGTTTTGTGGTTGCAATGTGTAGTTTTCTGCAAAATCAACCACTGATATAATAGTGCCAATCAATAAAGAGTCCTTACACATTCTAAATTGTTGATCCAACCACTGAGACCTATGACTATGCCTTGAATACTTGTAGAAGAGATTGTCCTTAAAATCTGAAATAAAATTAGCTACACTACATTCTTTTGAAACCAACTCACATCTAGAACCTTCACCTCCACTCTGCAAAGTATATTTGACTCTCATATCTCTTTTTCTCAACAATCTTCTTTCCAAATTCATGTTCAGAACCCTCATGAAAACATTGAACAAACTTTGACAAGCCACCACATTGTGAGCACTTTGCATTTAAACAATCATTTCTATAGAAAAAACAACCATCATCTCTACAACATAAAAAAAGATCTAACAAGTCCCTTGATGATTTCGGAAGATGCATTGCACCACACTCCTGCAACATTTTATTAGTATGCAAAGTAGAACAGAAATAGCATAATAGTTCATGGTACATTGAAAACTCCACATGGTATTTGCAACAACAAGTATTATGAATTTTAAGAGGCATACAATAAAATGGCTTCAAACCTTCAAAAGTCCTTTGCGAGATTTCCGTATTTGGATGTGTTTCAATAAATTTTTTGAACAACATTGTTTGGCCTTATTCCAATAAATCTTTAGGATGTGGTGTATGGTCTTGATTTCCAATTCTTAACTTTAAAACATCCTTTTCATTGGGTGATACTCTAGAGTTATCATGCCAAAATTGTTGAATTACTTGTTTTACATTATCAGTTAGCTTCTTATCAACATGTGGAAGCCTCCCGGCAAAAGCCCATGTATCATTCTGAAGAGGATCATCTATTCTATCTTTTCTTGCAAGTGCTCTATCCAAATTTTTACGATTTATGTCAAAATCAATACAAGTTTGTCTCATAAAGCAAGCCTTTTTCAATTGATGGCTTACTAGGGCAGTTGTAATGACTCTCCGAGCAGCTCTCTTATCTTTTTTTTTGTTAGTTTTTGCAATAGAATTGAGAGCATTAAAAAGATTTTTGAGAATAATATCATTTTTTTTGGTCTTCTTGTGCACACGAATCTTCAATTTGGCAAGCAAAGGTGTCATATTTTGCATCTTTATTAATTGCACAAAAATTTGGCATTGCTCGGTCAACGTCTTATCGCTAAAATATTGTATGAAAAGTCTTCTAGCCCACAATCGAATGGTTCGTGTTGACCTCTTGCCTTCAAAATTGTTTATAATGTTCTCATCAATTTCAATTAACCATTTAGGGGTTTTTGAAGGTCTTGAGTTTGGAATATGTCTTTCTTCCACACAAGGTTCTTCATTTCTCATGTAATTTGGTGAAACATAATTTACACTTAGTTCAATATTATGTTCAACATCTTCATTTCCAACATTTCACCTTCAATTTGAATAATTTCTATCTCTAATTTTAGCAACTATATCCAACATCTTCTCGAATCCAACATTTTACCTTGAACATTTTCAAGACACTCTACCATTTTCATTCCCAATTTGAATATCATGTCTAACATCTTCTAATCTAAACATTTTCAGCTTGAATATTTTGAGTACTCAATTTTACCTTATTTTCATTTCCACCCTAACATCATGCTCCCAACATTTTCACCTTCAACATATTCAATTTCCTCTTCACTTGAAAGACCATAGGGGTTAGGTTCACCAATATTTAACATGCATTGTCTTCTCTTCCTATGACCTTATCTTTTTCATATGCTCTAATTATGTTCTTTTGTAAGGCTTCTCTTACGTTTATGCTTCCGACGACTGCTGCTCCCCATTATACCTCATAAAAGATGCTGAAAAATCATAGTTTATGACAAATTTGAGTGGAAGATGCTCCAAAAAGTTGATCTTTGTCCCTTCCTCTCTGAAACTATACATTTGTTGCCTGCAAAGCCTACAAAAAGAATGTAGGGTCTATTGGAATGTAAAAAAGGGGTCATATGGGGTTTTCCTATTGCCCACAAATCGGATATCTAAACAAATCCGATATCTGATATGTAGAACTCTGAAAATAAAGTAATTTTTTAATGCTCCCCAATGGCACAATTTTAGTGTTTCAAATCAGATATCCGATTCAAATCAGATATCTGATTTGTGCATGCATAACTTTACAATAATTA